>JAREIK010000438.1:10082382-10293775 GCA_029783825.1 Sapria himalayana
CATCTATTATAGCCAATACATGACTCCCATACTATGATAAAACGTCTATATTAAATTGGTCTTAATTATATTTGTACTTTTAGCTTCATAAGCATTACACTCATAATGATCAAAATTACCTAAACTCAGGATCTTCACACATTAGTTTATTTCACATATTATGATTAGAAAGATTGTCATTTCATTCTTACCATACAATAAGAGTGTGTCTTGCAACTTATTTGTCACCATATACCATGAACAAAATGCATAGGCATATGTGTTCATCAAATCCTTATGTTTTGGTTCTTATTTGTATCCATATCTATTAATATCCAAATACAAATATAAACTAATAAAATAATAAATCATCACAACATAAGTATATTCACCAATATTATATCTCAATTTACTTAGACATTGAGAAAAAAATCACATGAGATGTGTTGAAAGACATGTAGTGGATTCAAAAGATCCCAATAAATGCCCAGTTAAAATATAAGTATAAATTTCTTATCTCAATCAAATATTTCTTGTATTCACTTTGGATTCACCCTGAATGGAGGTCAAATTTATATTGCTTATGGTTCATGGCTTATGTGCTTCATACTTACCCAATTTTCTTTTTTTTTAACTTCTTAATTCTTCTAAGTGTCAATTTTATACTTTTGGGATCCAAGAGATATTTAAAGTTGAAAGTCATAGAACATACTAGAGGTTGTTACTTTACCATCTCTTTGATCTTCTCTAGAGCACTGTTGCCATGATACTAGAAATGATTGGGGCTAATTTTTTAACTCTCTATAACATAAAGTCATGGAATTTGAATTAGCCATGGCTTTGGTCTTGGAGTTTTGAGAAACATGTTTCCATGCTATGTTTATCATGGCTAAAATAAATGCTATCTATAACACAAAGTCATGACACTAGAATTAGACATGACTTTGGTCTAGTTTTCTATGTAACTTATCATAGCTTTGGATTTTTTTTTAAATGAACAAAGTCATGGTGTTAAAAAAGTCGTGATAAGATTAAGTTTTCTTTAGAATGAAAAAAACTGCTCTAGAAATTGTTCTGACTTTTTGTATTAATTAAGTACTTGGTTCCATGAAGAAAAAAATATTATTGTTTCTACTTCTTTCATATATTTGGAGTTGTATGATTTGGATTCTTCAAAATTTGCACTTTTAAAGAATATCACAATTTCATAGCATTCTTCCTCTTTATTATCATTCTAACTATTTTCTTCAAACTCTGGTTCATATATTTCTTCATCTTCTCTATCTACTTTGGGCCACCACTCTTCGACAAATTCTTTTTCATCTAAAGTCTACCTTTTATGTCAACTAGTATTAATGATTGCCTTGAATATGTACATTTATTCTCCAACCTCTAATTGTCTTAATGAAATAATATGGTATTAAATGTATTTATTCTTTTGGATTTATAAGAACCATACATATGATAATTAAGTTATATCTTCTCATGAATCTTACTTATATAAATTATACAAAAGGAAAATACTTGTAAGTTTATATCTACCATAATAGTCTTCCATACTTGCATATATCTTGTAAAATACCTATCACTATATGTCATAGCTGACACATGACTCCCATCCCATACTATGAAAAAACTTCTATGCTAAATGTTCTACTTGACCCTTAAATTTACTTGAATATTAGTTCTTATAGAAAGTATACAATAGATTGGTATTAATTATATTTGTACTTTTGGCTTCATAAGAAATCCACTAATAATAAATAAACTTACCTAAATATGGGGTATTCATACATTAGTTTATCTCACATAATAAAGATTAGAAGGGCTATTATTTCCTTCTTACCATACCACATGAGTGTGTCTTATAACTTATCTATTATCATCTACTATGATCAACATACATAAATATATGTATCCATAAAATTCTTATGTTTTGGTTCTAATTTTCATTCATATTCATTAATATCCAAACACAAAAATAAATTAATAAAATCATTAATTCATCACAACATAAATATGTTTACTGACCCTATATCTCAATTTAGTTATGCATTGGGGATAAAATCACATGAGATATGTTAAAAGACATCTTGTAAATTTGAGAGTTTCTAATACATACCCAACTGAAAATGTGAGTATAAATTTTTTAATCTCAATCAAGGATTGCTTGCATTCACCTTGGATTTGCAATAAATGGGGGTCAAAATTATGTTGCTTAGGGTCCTTAACTTATGTGTTTTATACTTACCCAATTTTACCTTAATTCTTCTTAGTATCAATTTTATATTTTGGGGATCCATATGATATTTTAAGTTAGATGTCATGGTATATACTAAAGGTTTTGGCTTTATCATATCTTTTAATCTTTTCTAGAGTACTACTATGATGATACTACTAATGAACTTCACTCCTTTACTCTTTGTAACATAAAGATGTAGCATTTAAATTAACCATGACTTTGGTATTGGAGTTTTGACAAACATGTTTCAATGCTAGAATTTCCATGGCTAAAATAAATATTATCTATACCACAAAGTCATGACACTAGAATTAGCCACAACTTTGGTCTAGTTTTTTGAGCAAATTATCATAGCTTTGTTTTTTTTTATTTTAAGAAAGTTGTGGTGATTAAAAATCCACGACAAGATTAAGTATTCTCTAGAATAAAAAGTCATGGCAGAAAAATCATTGCAACTCAAAACACTTAGTATTTTCACTTTGTATTGATTAAGTCACGGCTCTTAAAATTGTTGTGACTATTTGTACTAGTTAAGTACTTGGTTGCCACGATGAGAGAATAATGTTATTGCCATTAAGTATTTTAGAGATAGAGGAACCATAACTCCAAGAAAATGTTTCTACCCCAATGATTGTATTGCATAATGAAATATATGAGTCAACTTGATGGCAGTGTCTTGACATACAAAGAAAGTTATGATTATTTTTGTAAAGTTATAACCAAGAAAGAATACCATAACTACTTAAATATTTTGGAAGGTATACTCAAGTCATGATAATGGAATTATCAAGATTCTCCATTAGTTTTTCTCTTGTAAGCCTTTGTTCCATCAAGTTTATCGATTCCTCCCAAAATCACTATGATTTCACTAATTTTTATCAAATTTATCAAATTCAATTAAAATAAGAATTTAGTGAAATATCTCCAATAAATACTAGAATAACTATAAGCACATTAAAATAAACTCATCAAATAACCCAAAAAGTTAGTACATAGAGTGTGAAATAAACTAATACACTTAAGGTATTGCTCATCCTCAAGTAATAAATCATCATCTAAATATCCACACCAAAAATTACAGATCTAAGATAACCATTATTAGGTTTGAGTATCATGGTGGATTTTTATTTTGCAAATGAGATCTAGAATTTTGGGATTTATTATGAAGTGTATGGGTTGTGATATAACATATTTATTCATCTAACTCTACATAAAAATTTCTTAGTTGTCTCTTAAGCACTGCTACATTAAATTTCCATAGCAAGATATTCATTGGATTTTAAAATTGGCCAATAACTTCAATCATTCAAGATAACTTCTCCATATAATTTCTCTTTGACTTGTCTTTTTGATTTCTCTTTTAGTATCATATAATTCATCAGCATATCTTTTTTAGGGTATTTTTACATGGATATCATGGCATCATTATGACATTGCCTATTTCCTTGTTTGAAAAATGTCATGACTCTTTGTGTAGTTTTAGCTTGTATACTTGCTCTCTGGATCATAATAGTTGAAAATTTTTCTCATTTCATGACTTTCTTTATTATTTTAATAGGTAAAATAATGACATTCAATGAAGTTATGACCCTCATTGTTAAAACTACCTCTTTTTTATTTGCCTTTGGATGTTCCAAAAATTTTATTTCTTCCTTGTCTCTCTTTTAGAATGTCAACAATAAGTTTGTGCATTTCCTTTACTTTTACCTCTATTTCACTCAAAAAATATTTTTAATAACTTATGCATGTTGAATAAATAATTTCATCATTTCTATCTCTTCCTTCATATCTTTGGATTTGTATCACTTGGATTCTTCAGAAGTTCTACTTTCAAAGAATATCATGATTTCATAGCGGTCTTCTTGTTTATTGTCATTTTTACTATTTTCTTCAAACTATGGTTCATATACTTCATCATATTCTTCATCCTCATTGAGCCACCATACTTCTACAAAATCTTTCTATCTAAAGTCTACCTTCTATATCATCTTGGTGCATAAAAAAGATTATATATTCTCTATCAATCTTCATAGTCATAATCTAGATTCTTAAGAACTTTTTATATGTTGAATTTCACTTGATCTTCACCGATATAAAGTATGGATTTCTTCTTTTTGACATCAATTTACACTTACCCAATGACTAAAAATGATCATCCCAAAATAAACTGAGCATGATAATCTGACTTTATGTCAAGTACAATACAATCCATTAGAAAAATAGATTTACTAACATTTACCAAAATATCTTTGATAATACCATTTAGAAATTTGATTGAGTGATCATTCATTTATAGTGATATGGTAGCTGAAGTTATCTTAGCTAGTACTTAACATCCACACTATGGATAATAATATCAAATTCACATTTAATGATTGTGTTATACTTTTTAATCATATTCAGAATTTCATAGGTCTCTAACTTCCTCCTACTATTTATTATGTCTTTCATTAACTTCATGTAGTTCAAATATTTGAGATAGTGCTTTAGAAAATAAAATATTCACTTTTAACTTTCACAAAATATTGAAAAAAATTCTCAAATTGCTTGTCGATTTTTTCCTTTCTAAAATGTCATGCTAAAAGAAGATTAGGAGGTAAATATTTACAATTGGAAAAGTGTTTATATTGAACATTCTTGTAGTCATTTTTTCTAGTAATCTATATCTTCTCATCTTTCTCCATTTCTTTATTTATCTTAGTTGAGGATAATAATTGGGCATTAGGTTCTATGGATTACATGACTTTTAAAAATATCACATCATGCTGTGTTGTCACTTCATAAGATGTCATGGTATCTTATACTACATCACTTGGTTGTGCCATGAATTTAGTAAAAAGCACCACTTATTTAGATATTTCTCCCTCTTCTATGAAAATTCTCAATTTGACTTCCATTTCAACTTGTTTCCTATTGTGACATTATTATGTTGTCCAATTTTTAAGATTAGATAATATCCCAAAAACTCATTGGGCCAGAGTCTTTTATCCAACAAGTATATGATTTCACATATTATTAGGCAATTCCACTTTCACGTTTATGATTTCACAGATTCAGAAGAAGAAGAAAATAGAAAAATAGCAAATGATGTATATCCATAACCACAATCCAGCAAACAATGAGGAATAAAATCAAACCACAGTAGAAACACGAAAAATAATATTATTCACTAGTCGTTCAGCATGACTAGGTACATTCACCAGAAAATACTTATGTATTTATAGATTATAACCAAAATAAGTCTTATAGATTTATGAGCAGAAGCAGTTACAAAGAAAATTGCACAGAGAGGAGAAAATAGAGATGAACAGTTCCGCAAGCAAAAATTACAACACACAAATAGTAATAAAATCAATTTATATCAATAACAGAGTGTGTCGAATCACTTTGATGGACTAGATTCTGCTCCAAAAATTTCTTCAGCCCACTGACCAGGCAGCAAGACCCCTGTTATTGTACTATTGCTGCATTCCCAACCTTTCAATATTTTATTTCTTGCACTAATATTAAAAATATTGAAGCATAAAATATATTTGATTATATAAATTAGTTTATCAAAACAAACAATATACAACATAGATATCGATTGACATAGATTGTGTAGGAAGTTTGATCAACCAATGATAAGTCAACAACTCCTTTGAAAGGATAAAAATGAGTTTTTTGAAATAGTGGATCATCTTTTCTTTCCCAATTAGGTAATAAGATGATGAGTGATGAGTGATATTTGATAAAATTGGGTTTTTGGTAATAGTCAAAGGTAAGGGTCTATCATCCAATGTTTTTGGTAAAATTGTGTAGGCTAGCTTCTACATGGATTGTAATACTTTTTGAGTAGTTTTGTTACCTAAAAAAATGCTCTCCATAAGGTGATAATTGATATTTGAGGATGATCATCTTTTGTTCATTTTCAGGCACATATCTTCTTATAATCTGATTAGCATATCTTATAAATAATAGTGGATCGTCACTTAGTTGTTTCCTATTTCGTACATGAATTTTTTCTTTTGGTATGACATGTGAAAGGAGGGTAAGAAAACATATGCTAAATAGTTAACGATATTAATGTAACAAGTCACTTTGGCCTCTATCATCAAAATTTCATCATCCAAGAAATCCTCCAAAATATTAGTCTCTTCTATTCTTTTTCCCCAAATTCTAATTATGAAAAATGATCATATATCACATTATCACTCTTTTTCTTATCCCAAATTTTTAGATCAAATTTTTAGAGGAATAGTATCTATTTAGAGAAGTAGTATAGTATAATTGTGTGATCCATGTAAATCACCACATTTGTTCCAAGAATATATGGTTGAAAATTTTTACAAAAGAAACACATATCTAAATAGTATCTAATTTCTTTTTCCATGATTGTATAATTCACTTAAGGTTTCATTCAAGGTCCAACTGACATATGAAATTAGTTAAAATATCTTGTCTCATTTATGCCCCAATACAGCTCCTAAGGCATATGTGCTTGCAACATACATGATAAAAAATGATTCTTCTCATCATTAAATAGTCATGATATTATCCCATTTATTTTTCAACACTTCAAAGGCATTGATACATTCTTGTCAAAATCAAATATCACCTTTTTTCTCAAATAGTTTACATAATAATTTTGTTGTCTAAAATATCACATGCCCAAGGAAACTCCTCACCTCCTTGATTATAGTAAGGTTTGGAAGAATTTTGATCACCAATACCTTGTATCATCTACATCTAATCATCTTGCTAATACTGTATGTATGAGTATGATCTCTTCGTCAACCATAAAGTGACATATTTCTCAATTGAGAAAGAAAATTTTTTATTTACATCACTTTAATACAACCTCTAAGTTATGTAAGTATCTTATAAAAGAATCTCCATACAAAAAGAATTCATCAATAAATATCTTTATTATTTCTTCATTAAAGTTAGAAAAAATAGCATTAATGCACTGATGAAATGTGACTAAAGCATTACAAAAGCCAAAAAACATTCTCCTAAATATGAAAGTCTCAGGTGGGCAAGTGAATGTCAATATCTAGTCCTTGAATAGAAGTGAATAAAGATCCTTTCTCATCCCCTTTGTTCCATTTCTGATTATCAACACATAATCACCATCTAGTTATTTCTCATGTGATAATCTTTTCATCAATTATAGTTTGACTACCATAAATCTTTCCCTCTTTGGTACAAGAGGAATCTAACTCACTAATGGACTATTGGATATAACATAAATAATATCTATCTTTTATTATTTCATGATCTCCTATATGTCACATCTTTCATGATGAGATTTAGCCTCTATTGGTGCTCAATTATTAGCTTGACACCATCCTCCATAAGATCTTATGCATGCATATTGACAAATGTATTCCTTAGATATCTTAGAGTGATTAGGAAATAGTATCAACATATTATTTATAAGATCACCATGGTGGTGCTCATTTCATCCATTAACCTTCCTAAAATAATACTTGGTTTCATCTTCTCTTTTTCTAGAAATGTATAACGAAGATGATTTGGAAGCACATTCATGATCAATTCATCTAGAGTTGTCCAAGCTTATGGGAACTTCTCTTTAGAAGCCACAACTTTCTCAAAAATCATAGAGCCATCAAGCACAACGTTCCTTATGAATGCCATTACACTAAATCTATTGACTTTCTTTTCCAATTCCATGAATTTTCAGGCACCACAATAATAATATTTTTCTTTTGTAACTCCAATGTCATAGTACTATCTAAGACCACAAGAAAAGTCATGCCATTTTTTGGTTTAACCCCTCGATCATTAATTTTTATCTTTTCACCATCCAATTTTTTATTATTCTTTTATGAGATTTTCATTAATTCCTTTAAATTCTACTCATTAATATTTATTCTCAATTTTGCTATGTCTTCCTTGATTTTTTTTTGCTATGATGATATTCTATATCATTGATTCATTTAGTCATCGTAAGTGATGTACTAATAATTTTGTCAAAACCTGTAAGGGATTTCTACTAGATACCATTCTAGTGAGTCATTTCTTCATGGTTCTCACATTTCAAATCTATAGAGTTCATCATATTCTAATAATTAAACTTATTTAGGTCCCCATTTAGTATCAGATAGAAATTATTACTTGGTCAAAAATTCATGTTGATAGATTTAGTTGTGCATGTTCATCTTCTATTCCTAAATTTTTCCTCTTTTGATTTTCTTACTTTATGAGTCCAAATATATTAACATAGCCAAAGTGTTTCAATTCATAAAATTAGGTGACCACAAAAAAATGAAAAAATATAAAACAAAAAGATACAAACAAGTAATACAAGACAAACAATATAAATCTAAGCAAAAAATAAGGTAATGTTATCCAATCTTCTAAAAATAGAATTATCCTTTTTTTAAGGATTGTTATCCCAACTAAAGTTAAATAACCAAACTAAATAAATTTTAAAAATAGTACCAAAAACTTGTTATGACTTCATTACAATGTCCAATTATTAGATTTGGAGATGTCCCAAAACCTCATTAGGTAATGGTCTCTTATCCAAATACTCTTGCAAGTATGTGGGTCGTATAAGTAGTAAAGTTGAATTTTGTTCAAAGATTATACTACATGGATTTTATCGATAGTTTGATTAACCAATGATAAGTCAACTATTTCTCTAATTTAAAAAATAAAACTGGGTTTTTAGAAGACTCTTAGATTTTAGGATTGGTCCATTTCATTTTGTATGATGGACTATCTTAATAGTTTAATTAATATTATTCTTGGTTACATAATGAAATTTGGAATTTTATAAAAATACCCTAGTGCACTAATCACATTTGAGGTGATTATTAACTATTGAGACCATCCCAAAGATGGCCCACTCATAGTTGTCCCCTCGATACTTTACTACTAAAAAAAAATTATCAATGTGAGGGTCATTCATGAGCCTATATTATTTAGGTAACTTATCAATTATCCTTGATAGTTAGTTCATATTGTAATTATATATTTTGATCTCATATATCATACAAATGTGAATTGATATGATATTTAAAGCATTTATTCTTTTAACCTGGCAAGTATCATACTCATATAATTAATATATGATTTTTCTCAAATCTCACCGATAAGAGTTATATGCTAGAAAGTGACTCATAGAATTATCACCACCTTATGTTTTACCTTCAATCGTGTATATCTCATGGCTTACCTGTCACTTTCTATCATGATGATAAGTGATTCTAACACTAGTACTGAAACTTTCAAGACAATATTTTATATAACTCTGATATCAATTGAGTATTGATTCTTCTAAGATATACATATTGAATTGGTTTATAAAAGCATAAGTGCTTTCAACATCACAAGCACCATACTACACAATGAAACTAACACCAACATTGAGTTTTGACATATATGTTTGTCTCATACATCATATTTAGAAAAGTTATCACTTTTTCCCTACAATTATGTATGATTATGCATTATAGCTTGCCTATTACCAACTATCATGATAACACAGCCAATAGTTTAATTCCAGTTCTACATAAATATCACATCTATCAATAATAAAACTATGATGCATTCTACACAAAAAATTCAATACATAAGCTTTCACCGCATAAAATAAAATATGATAAACCTATACCTCAATTTAGCTTGGTATTTAAATAATCAATCTATCAATATTCACATGAAATAATTTGAGATATATCTTTTAGAATTTTGGGTTCCCAATGATAGCCCTCAAGAGTATATGGGAATATAATCTTAAATCCATTATTCTCATTAATGCTTCTCGGATTTTCCCTTAGGCAACGTCAAAATTCACTCCTTTATAGTTTATGATTATCTTTCATTGTCTCTTTGCTCATGTATCTCTCCTAGGGTTGGGCAAATTTGTGCTCCAAAAACCCTAGCTTTTTGCTTCTTACTCTTATCCTTGAAAACTCCTAGAAAAATTATTATTTTGTATTTTTATACTTGAATGGCTAGGTGCAATTTTTAATAGGAAAGTCTTGATTTTTAAGAACGGTATGACTTTTGATTTTCATCTCTATAACACAAAGTCATGTTACTAGAAATAACCTATAAATTTGGTCTCTCTCTTGCTTTAGATTGATACAATGCAAGGAATGGTCATAGTTGTGTATTTTGTATATATAACACAAAGTCATGACTTTGAAGAAAGGTATGGCTTTGGTTTTTCATCCGTGTAACATAAAGTCATAGTGCTAGAAATGATATGTGGATTTGGACTCTCTCTGTGACACCTCATCCTCCAGGGGGTCTCATATTATTCCATCACACAAAACAATGTGCAAAAAAATAAAATATTTTTAAATGTAGCGTACACATTTTTTATTCTTTTATTTGCTCACTAGAAATAAAAACACATAATACATTATTTAAGCCACAACCAACTTTTATTCACATGTGTGATCCTGCATGTGGATCTATCATCTGCCATGAACCTATAAATGAAAGGGATCCCGCAATGGAGTGAGCAAAGCTCAGTAGAGGTAAACTCCTACAGAGTTACTTCCTACCTAAGTGCACATAAAACATCATGCATATATATCAACGCCCATTCAAGTACAATATTTATATGAATGCAATTATGGATGAAAAGTTTATATGCCCATATTCTTGAGTCCTATCGACTCTCTCACACATGTCGAAGACAAGTGTGACATATTATATATATATATATATATTTAGTTTTTTGGAATTATTCCAAAAAATATGGACCTCCGAAAAACATATTAGATATTTCTCCGAATTAAATATGATTTTCTTGGATTTACTTTGAGAAATATGGACCTCCTCCGAAAAATATAATAGATATTTCTCAGACATTTGCCTTACATGGATGGTAATGCAAAGTAAAATCATTATCTTCTAGATACTCAATCCATTGATGCTGTCTCATGTTAAGATCTCATTGTGTAAAGATATATTTTAGACTTTTATGGTTTGAATATACCTCAAATTTCTCCCCATATAAATAGCGGTGCCATTTTTTAAAAGCAAAGACATTAGCCGCCAACTCTATATCATGTGTGGTGTAATTCTGCTCATGATTCTTTAAGTACCTTGAATAATAAGTTATAACTCTCATGAATTGTATCAGAATACATCCTAATTCATCTTTTGAGGCATCATAATATACTGTATATTTCTATCCCATATCCATAAATATCAGAATAGGAGGTGAAGTAAGTCACCTTTTTAATTTATGGAATGACTTTTCACATGAATCAGTCAACTCATACTTGACTTCCTTCTTGGTCAATCTAGTCATTGGAGCTGCTAACCAAGAAAAAATTCTCAATAAATCTTCTTTAATACCCTGTCAATCCCAAAAAACTACGTATTTCAAAAACTAACTTTGGCTTCTCCCAACTCATGACTGTCTTGACTTTTTCAGGATCCACTAAGACACCAGTAGCTAATACTACTTGTCCCAAAAATTTTACTTATGTCAACCAAAAGTCATATTTACCAAACTTGGCATACAAGTTATGTTCTCTCAAAGTTTGGAGAACAATATGTAAATGAGTGATGTACCAGAATATAATTCAATTGGTGTCATCCTATGTGGAGTCATAGAAATGAGTGATGTACCAGGATATAACTCAAAACAAAAATTCACATTCCTGTGCGGGGGTAATCCTGGTAATTCATCAAAAAAAATTCTTGTATTCACAAACTATCCGAGGAAGATCCATATTCGATGTCTCATCTTCTTCTAGGGTGAGACATGCCAGCCAACCCATAAGTTATCTATGCCATTTAGAATCATATATAGTCTAAGGTAAAACATCAAGCTTATCCCCATGAAATACAACACATATATTGTTTAGTGTGTGGTTAATATCTTTTCTATGATCATAATCAATAATGACTCGTTATGTTGTTAACCATTCCATGCTAATAATTACATCAAAATCTAACATGTCCATGACTCTAAAGTCTGCCATGAGTAGAATCTTTGAGGTTTTTAACTCACAATCTTGACATATTTGACTAATTTTCATCTTAGTCCCAAAGAGAAATCACATGCAATGTCTCGTCTAAGTTTTTCTCAACTTGTCGTAACTAATGATCTACTTTCATTGGGTCCCATCCTCCCATACATGTCAGAGGATGATGTGCCTTGAACTTTTGGAGATTACTTGATCTTTCTTGACCTCTGGCTGCACTAGTTTGTACAACTTTCACAACAGCGACACCCATAGCCTTTATAAGAGCATGTTGATCAAAGAAGGCTGGGAATTGATCCTCATTTCATGAACATCAAGTGTGTCATCATTCTCTACTTGTCAACTATATAAGTCAAATAATAATATAATAATCACAGTCATTCCATATTATTAGTACACATGCCAACTAATAATATACTTTTTAATTTGAAAATAATGTTTCATTTTCTGAACCACTAAGATTATGTTTTTTTACCCTAGTGTTCCTCTTTTTCTAAGTATTAGATATTTATATATCTAAATATTCCAACCACCTTATGAAACTTGTACCAATTTTTGAGTTAGAGGTAATCATATACCTTACCTCTGATACCAAGTTTTGACACCTCATCCCTCATGGGGTATCATTTCATCCAATCACACAATACAATGTGTAATAAAATAAAATATTTCTAAATATAGCATACACATTTTTTTTCTTTTATTTACTCAGGGGAATTAAAAACACATAATATATTATTTAAGCCACAACCGACTTTTCTTCACACGTGCGATCCCACTTATGGATCTGCAATATGTGCTAGACATGTACCTAAAAGGGATCCCACAATGGATTGAGCAAAGCTCAGTAGAGGTAAACTCTTACAGAGTTACTTTCTACCTAAGTACAGGTAAAACATAATGCATATATATTAATGCTCATTCAAGTACAATGTTTATATGAATTCAATTATGGATGAAATATTTACGTGCCCATATTCTTGAGTCCCATCGACTCCCTCACACATGCTGAAGCCAAGTGTGACAAATTGTGTGTGTGTGTGTGTGTGTGTGTTTATCTATAGAAATATTTGTTTTTTTGGAATTATTCCAAAAAATATGGCCCTCCTCCGAAAAACATATTGGATATTTCTCCGAATAAAATATTATTTTCTTGGATTTATTCCGAGAAATATGGACCTCCTCCGAAAAATATATTGGACCTCCTCTAAAAAATATATTTGATATTTTTCTGACAAAATATTTTTTTCTTTGGATATTTTTTAAAAACCACTGCATAACTCAACCTAGATGTTGTCCCCATTTCGAGTTTGAAAATTTATAATTGCCATGCTCGAGAAAAAATACCACGTAACTCAGTCTAAACATTATCCCAATTCGAGTTCACAAAATTCAATCCATATATATATATAATGCACTCACCCATATATATGGAATTTTTTTGTGCATATGAAATACAAATATGCCATTTCTAATTAACCGATGTTTCAGACATAGTTCCTAACATTGCAATTGGTCACCAATTACCTTCGTATGTCAAATAATAATATGATTTATAAGCATCAAAATATGAGGTATAATATCCAAAGTATTAAAAAATTACAATTTAACTTTAATTATTTCATTTTATTTAGATTAATAATTGAATTAAAAAATTTAGTAAAGAAAGAAAAAAAGATACTTTCTGATTCTCCTACTTCCAATCTACTCTCACACATTAAAAAAAAGTTAGTACCATATTATCTAAAATTTTTGAGACAATTAGAGTTAGAAAATAAAAGTATATACTTGAAGCAATTATTAAGGATAATTGACATATTACCTAAAATGAGTAGATATACGAATGACACTTGCATAGAATAACATGTTACTTCAGTGTTAAAATAATGAGGGGACAACTATGAGGGATTTATTCTTGACATTGATAATTCAATAGTTGATGACCACCTTATATGCCAAGATTACAAATGAGTATTTTCATACTAATCTATCTTTCATGTAATAACCAAACATGATATTGATCATAAACTAAAAATCATCATTACTCAATATTTGTCAACACTAGAGTTTGAGTATATTCTTAAAGACTAAGAACATGTATTCAACTCATACGTTTATTAGTTCATTATTAATTGATCAAACTATCAAAATCATTTTTATGGGATCAATATATAGACTTATACCCATTTTATTATTTATATGATCTATATATAGATGTGTCAAGTCAGCCAAGTAGTCTAAGCATGACATGAAACTTGACCCAATTTGGTCATGCTTAGACCATGGTCATGTCGACTCGATGCATTACCCATTCATGAAAAACATACATGCAAGACCAATAACTAATTTTAATTTTTCTTATCATACCATGTAAGTATATCTCATGACTTACCTGTCATTATCTAATATAATTTACATGTATGAACCTACATATTTGTGAAAGACATACATTTTGGCTCTAATTTCTATTCATATCTAGCAACATATAAACATAAAAATAAATACAAATATAAACTAATAAAATAATCAATTCATCATAACTTTAGTATATTCACCAATCCTAGATTTTAATTTAGTTGAATATCAGGGAGGAAATCATGTGAGATCTTGAGTGAAGCAGCCAATGCCACTAGTACTCTTAGATGTGTATATATTTTTTACAAAAATACACCTTACTAAATTTTTTCGATACATCTAGAATTATTATTTTTAATCATGTTAAATTAAAATATGTCTAAATTACTAAAATTTATTATTTTTTAGATTTTTTAAGCAGATGGGTCGAAACCATGGAAAATAATCGTGTTTATGTCTCATGCTTTTCGATCGGATTATCATTATTATCTGAGTCTATATATAATTTTTTTTAAAAATTCCCATTTATCATTTTTAATGTGTAAGACTAGACTAGAAGTAGGAGAATCAGAGAAGTATTTTTTTTTTATTTTTTTACTTAATTTTTTAATTTAGTTATTAAATCTAAATAAAATAAAATAATTGAAGTTAAATTGTAATATCTACTTTATTTTAGTGTGTAACTAACACTTTGGATATTACACCTCATATTTTGATGCTTATAAATCATATTATTATTTGACATACAAAGGTAACATGTGACCAATTGCAATGTTAGGAAATCTTCATGATCAATTGAGATGTTGGCTACTATAAGGTGAGTACAAAGTCATACAAGTCATATTATTTGACATACTATGACATAATTACACATTTGGGTACTTATATATTCGTTTTTACATCTATTATTGACTAAAATTTTTTACACATAGTCATGACAATCTTTATACTTCACAAATCTATCACCTTCTTGTTACAATCCTTTCACTATGTAACATTATCTCTTGGATGTGAATATTTCATAGAATCAAAGCTAAACTAGCTCAAAACAACTTTACAGCTATAATATTAATTTTATGTTATAGTAACTAAGTACCATGCTAATGCTAAAAGTTGTGGTAAACTCAAGGATAGCAACTTTTTTTTTACAAACCATAAAATACTCAAGCCAAAGTCTAGACTCTGATCTAGAGTCACATGTTTTCATAATAGAATGGTATAGAGAGCAAAACTTGAGTCATGACCAATACAATTATCATAACTCTTAGATCAAGAGAGAAACCAATGCAAGGCCATCATCTATACTATGAATTTGTGTTATAGCGACTAAATATATAAGTCATAGCCACATTCTAGTGCCATGACTTTGTATTATAGAACCTAAATAAATTACTACCACTTTTTCCAGCATCATGATCATCAAACAAAAAATAGAGACTAAAATCATGACTCATATTCTATGCAATGGATTTGTATTATAAAATTTAAATATACTATTGTAACATTTCACAATATCAGAACCATTAGGTAGAGGAAATAAACCAAAGACTTAGCATTATGGCTATGTGTTATATAATTGAATGACCAAAGCCATGACATTATTCAACACTATAAATTCCAATTTAAAGAAACTCACACCATATACTCAAGTATATAATAAAAATTTTAAGAATTCAAAATTAATCCATGAAAGGCATAAGGAAGATAACCTAAGGTGCTCCACAACTACAATTTCAAAGCAATCCTCATCAATGGTGCCAACAAACTTTTGTAACTTTATTAGAATACTTAATTTTGTGATTATGTGTATCCCAAAAGAAAGTTTGATGAGGGTCTTTTGTGCAGCATAAATCTACAAATATATGAGTCTTATTAGTAATTAAGTAGATCTTTAATCAATATATCAATCTCACATGAATTGCATACATAATATTTAATCAGTCAATGATAATTAATAGCTTCTCTAGTAGGTTTGGTAAATAAAATTCAAATAATAAATCCAAGATTCTACCAATAATTTTATTTTTTTATTTGTGATATACTTCATATATAGCCTTATTATGATCATGTTCAATCATAAAATGAAGGTTGGATAATTATTGAATGACCCCTTGCTATACTGTCATACTAAATGGTTATTAACTATTGAGTTATTCTCAATGATGATTCTTTTATAACTATCTCCTCAGAACTTTACCACTAGGATAACACATCTTTAATACTTAGGGTCATTCATAAGACCTCACCTTTTAGGAAACTCATTTATTACCCTTAATAGTTACTTCAAATATGCATTCTTATTCTCCAACTTCAAGTATCTTTCTAATCAAGAATTGATGTGGTAATAAAATTTTTTGTACTTTTGGTATCATTTATATAATACTTGAACAATTAACATAGGCTTTTCTTCATCTTTTGATAGTAGAATTCATATAACCAAATGTAACTCATAGGACTATTAGCACCAAATGAAGAATATCTATTTGTGCATACCACTTTTCTTACATATCACTATTCCTCACTTTGACAGATAACTCATACACTAAATGTGAAATCTTTAACATATCATTTTATTTATCACACATCAATTGAGGATTAGTTCCTCTAATACATGCCTAACCAAGTGGCCTAAAAAAGTATTCATATTTTCGGCATTATAAATATCAGACTCATAATGATAAAATATACATCAATTTTGGGTTTTGACTTAAATAGTCATCTTTTGAATCATAGTTAGAAGGACTATCATTTCCTTCTTATCATATTTGAGTGCGTTTCATGGCTCACTTATCACTATCCACCACTCCAATCACATATGAAGCTATGAATTTCCAAAGCTCTAGTCTCATTTCTATTTAAATATCAAACCATCCATAGCCAATCATCATCACAATAAAACATCACATTTAAAGTATTAAATGAAGCATCCATCATAATAAATATATCATGTTATTCCTAGATTCTTCTTTTAGCCTGAAATTAGAAAGAATAATATACAATACAAGTAGATATTTAGCTCATATGAAGTTGGGTGCCGAATTTTAGCCCCTAGAAGAATGTAGATTTCAAAACCTAAATATCTCAAAACTTACTAAATTCCACTTTGATTTTCTTTGAGGAGGTGATCAATATGCACACTCAATTCTTATGATTTATGTTTGTGCCTTGTATCACCTTTATTGCTCATGGATCACCCCTAAATTTGAGTCGGGATGGCTTTTTATCATCTTTCTCATGTCTCTCATAAATTCAATTTGAATTATTAGGAGGTTTCTTATATTCCTAAGCATATGGTACAAGTTTCTTTAAATGGAAGTCACGATATTGAATAAAAGTCTTGACTTTAGTCTTTTAGTCATGTTTATGTAACACAAAGTTACAGTGTTGGGTATAAGCCAGATTTGATTTATTTCCTCTATTTGATGATCATGATACTAAGAAAAGTCACAATGGTATATTAAGCTACTATAACACAAAATGAGTGACTTTGATCTCTTGTGCATTTAGTCTCTAAACACAATATCACAAAGATAAATGATGGCCATAACTTTGGTTTCTTTCTTGATCTAAGAGTCATAGTGCTTGTGTTGGTTGTGCCTTTAGTTTGACTCTATGTAACATTCTATAGCCAAAAGTCACGACTCTAGATCAATGTAATGGCTTTGGCTTGAGTACTATATGGTTCAGAAAAGGAAAAGACATAATATTGGAGGCTGTCATGGCTTTTAGTACTAGTGCAGTACTTGGTTACTACAAAGTGAAATTAATGGTATAGCCAAAAATTTATTTTAAGCTAGTTCTATTGTGATTCCAAGAAATCTTCGTAGGCAAGACAATGTGTTGTACAATGAATGAATTGTGACAACGAGGTGGTAGAGCCTTGACATATAAATATTTTCATAACTATATGTGTATTATTTTGGCCAAGAATGGATTCTAAAACTAATGTATAAGTACTCAAAGATATAATCAAGTTAAAACATGTCAAAAACTATTATTTGCATTTTTTCCCCTTCTAGTAACCAATTCTATCAAGTTATATATTTCATACTAAAAACTCAAAGATATAAGCACTAAAAGATTGGATGCACACATCTACATCTTTAAGGTAGCAGTCCATATGATTTTCTTTTAGGATGATACTTTTTAAAGATGAAAACTTATCTAGAGTGCTCAAATAACTATAAGGAAGTCAATAGTCTCTCTGAATCATCTCTAGAACTTGATGATCAATTCAAAGTCCATACAATTATTTTGCAGTTGTACAATGTGTCTTATCTTTTCTTAATCAAATTTAGTGTTCCTTCAAAAGATTCCAATCCATAATATAAGTCTTTATGGTTTGTATTATATTGCCTTAATTATCCAATCCACTAATTCTCTAGGTAGATAACAATGCTTTCAAGCTTTTGATCTACGTTAGCCATTATTGTCTTCCATTTTGTTGCAATGGAATTGTAGGGACTTCCAAATAACTCTACACTAATACAATAGTCTCAACACATTTCATCATGCATTTCAAGAGTTTAAAAATCTTATCTTTAAACTTTTTTAACACTACTACAAATAACTTTTTTTATTGAAGTTCCATTTATCAATGTACATTTCATCCTTTTGCTATCATTGTTATATGAAAATTGTATATCTCATCTATATGGCACGCTTCTCTATCTCTGGCTCTCAACTATATATTTTCCAAAATATGAATAATATAACCCATCATACCTTTTTGTTCACTAGGTGAATGCTCATTGTGGGTCTCTCTTCATCTCTTCTTTGATTTCTTTCCTTAGCTCTTATTTTGTCTTCAGTGAAAGATGACCCTTCTTGCCTAAAATAAGTCAATTCTTCCTCTTTGAAAATCAGCTTCTTTCATTTTTTTTGTCCCTTTTAATGTCGGACAATGTCAGGGGGGAACTCTCAAACATATTTCATCCATGTTATCATCCATTTAGACTTCTTTGGCTCCACATAGTTGGATAATCAAAGTAAGGTAATTATTGTGGCCAACAAACTTTCCCTCTTCCATGAGTTCTCCATGCATAAAAAATTTATATGTATTTTTAAAGTCACCATTCACTCTCCTTTTTTATTTATCAATGCTTTTGTAATTGCTTGATAATTGAGTCACTCTTTTAGGAATATAAAAAGTATATTATACTTTGCTTCTAGATGTCCAAGCAATTCATTATAAATCACCCTATCTAATTATACCGAACATTTATGCACATAACATCTCTTCTCTATCCTCCAATTTTTCAAACAATTCTTTCATTATCAAGCCATTTCCCCTCTCTCCATGTGTGTAAAACAAAAGCTATTCATTGAAACTATACTCTCCAATAAAGCTATTTTTAGCAAGAATAGACTCCAACCATCTTTCGCATGTCTTCATGTGAAGATTCAGCATTGAAATTGTGGCTTTTGACAACCCCTATATGGCCCAGATCTATGCCACTTAGTAATACCCTTGCTACTCATTTCTAACACCACATTTTTTCCTTTTGGCTTAATACATGATCTCTTCTCTATGAATTCAATGTTACATTGTTGAAATATCATTATTTTTTTATTTGAGTTTCAAGTGGAATTGAAAGGAAGAGAGATTAGGTTTTGGGAAAAAAAATTATCACCATGATATATACTTTGTCAGGCATGACTTGATAAATGAAAATTTGAGTGCTGAATATTAATTGAGATAAGTAATGAGAACTCATGGAACTATAGGTTTCCCATGGAATTTTGGCTGAAATCAGATTAGCAACATGTTTGAAAATGGTAATCCTAAAAAAGAAGAGAGTTTTGTGGTAGATGAGTATCAAAATATGAGGTGCATGGATAAAAAATTTTTCAAACAAACAAAAATAACAACAAACTCATAGTTTTTTGGGTTACCTTTAGAGTAGCATTATGTTTAACTTTCATAGCTCGACAACATTAACTTTTCTTTTCTTTCATTAATTTATGTCATCCATGCAAGCTTCTCTATGTAATTTTTCACTTCATTTCTTCTTATTTGTTCTGTATCTACTAGTGATGCTATGTAGAAAATTATCTAAATAGTATTCTCCACATGTGGCCTCAAAAATTAAGGGTCACACTTTTCTTTTGTTTGGGCCATAACATCATGAAATGTCATGGTTTTTTATTTTTCTTTAATTTCATCCTTTTTAATTATTGTGGTTATTAGCACCACTAGATCTTCGGAGGTAGCACATTCATCCTCACTAGAATCATCTGTTGAATTGGCCATGCAATCAAGATGGGAGACACAAACTCTGAAAGAAGAAAACCAAGTAACAGAAGCAAAAAAAGGGCTATTTAGGCATGTTTCAAAAAATAAGAATAGAAATAAAAATAAACTTCATACCTCTTTTAAAACCTCAAATATCTCTTGTAATATATGCAATAGAACCAACCACACTGAGAAAGAGTGTTGGTTTAGAAAATAGAAACAATACCTAAACTGTAAAAAGTTTGGGCACCTTTCTGGACTGGAGGTTGAAGCACATTCAGTGTGCAAGTTGTGCAGAGCAACTAAACTCTACAGAATACTTGTTCTACATGACTGATACCAAAAAAAACATTTCCAAATGTATGGTTTCTGGACACTAGTTTTTCAAATCACATGTCTGGAAATCAAAATATATTTTTGAATTACAACTATTAGTAAATTCACAAGTTAAATTAGGAAATGGTGACCTTGTCCAAGCAAAAGCTAAGGGCAGAGTCACTGTTCCCACACCTACAAGAAACAAAATCATAGGGGACATCCTACTGGTTCCAGCACTGGACCAAAATCTCCTCAATGTGGGGTTGTTAATTAAAGGAGGTTTTAGTTTGGTATTCAAAAAAAATATGTCACATATTTGATCAATAGTCAGAGGACCCTCTGTGGATAGTAAAAATGTTCAGTAGAAGGAGTTTTCCACTGACCCTCAATCAAACAATAGACAAAGCATTAACCATGAATGCTGAACTAGAGGTATCCTTATGGCACATAAGGTTTTGGGCACCTTAACTACACAAATTTAAAAAATCTTTTTCAAAATCAACTTGTGAGAGGTGTGCCATCTAACCTAAACATTCCCACTTTAGTCTGTGAGGAATGTGCCTTAGAGAAGCAGTCCTGATAAAGCTTTCCCAAAGACACTGCCTAGAAAGCATCCCAGCCTTTAGAGATGATTCATGCGGATATTTATGGACCTGTGTCAATCCAATCCTTGATAAACAAAAACTATTTTTTGTTGTTTGTTAATGATTGCACTAGGCATATGTGGGTATATTTCTTGAAACACAAGGCTGAAGCCCTTGATTACTTCAAGAAATTTTTATCCCAGATAGAAAGGCAATCTGGTTTGAGTGTGAAAACTCTTAGAACATATAGAGGTGGTGAATTTCTCTTATAAAAATTCAATAATTTTAATGAACAGAGAGGAATTCAAAGACACCTAACCACCTCCTACTCACCACAACAAAATGACATTGTAGAGAGGAGAAATAAAAACGTAATAGAAATGGCCAAAACTCTTTTAAATGAAAAATATATGTCTAAATACTATTGACAAAAAGTTGTAAATATAGCAGTTTACCTGCTCAATAGATATCCTACTAGGGCATTGGATAATCTCACTCCATTATAGACTTGGATTGGGAGGAAACCCAATTTAAAACATCTCAAAGTATTTGGGAGTGTGTGTTATTCTCACATACCAAAACCTACTAGAACCAAGTTATACTTCAAGA
The DNA here is from genome assembly GCA_029783825.1 of Sapria himalayana. NCBI lineage: Eukaryota > Viridiplantae > Streptophyta > Magnoliopsida > Malpighiales > Rafflesiaceae > Sapria > Sapria himalayana. The sequence goes on from JAREIK010000438.1 coordinate 10,104,667, forward strand.
GTCTAAAATGTATTCTAGTTGGATATAGTCTGTAATCCAAAGGTTAGATACAAAACAATTTAGGTAAGCAAAGATGTAATTATTGATGAAAATGCAAAATGAGAAGAAAGTTTGCAAAATTCTGATGTGCAAGTTACTGGCTAACAAGGCTGGAACTTAGATGCATCAATAAGTAATAGCAAATAAATAAAGCCAAGGTACGTTTACAACTCTCACTCTAATTTAGAGTCAGACATAGAAGAACATGATAACTTAATAATTACACCAGTTAAATATAAGTCCTTAACTAAGATATACCAACGATGCAACTACTCCTCAGATGAGCCACTCAACTATGAAGAGGCAGTAAAGCATCAAGTATGGGTTGATGCTATGAAGACAGAAATGTCTGCCATAGAAAAAAACCATACTTAGACATTAATAGACTTACCCCAAAATAATCACATCATTAGAGTTACGTAGTTATTTAAAATCAAAACTCAGCCTAACACTAATTATTGTAAATAAATTATTTTGATAAATTGTTTGTATAACCAAAATATGTTCTATTTTAATATTTTTCATGTAAGTGCAAAAAAAAATTATTAAGAGATAAGGAATGCAGTAATAGCATAATAATGGAGGTCCCACTATCCGGTCAATGGGCCAAAGAATTTTTGGAGCAAAACTCAGTCCATCCGAGTGATCCAACCCACTCTGGTTAATTAAACTGAAAAACTATATTAATATAAATTGTTTTTATTTCTATTTTTTTGACTACTGTAATTTTAGTGTGGAACTATTCATCTCTGGTTTTTCTCCTCTCTATGCAATTTTCATCATGACTTCTTCTGCGCACATACTATAAGAACATTCTGTTTGGTCATACTCTGTAAATGCATACATATTTTTATGGTGGATGTAGCTAGTTATGTTGAACGACTAGTGAACCACGTTATTTTGTGTGTTCTGTTGTGGTTTATTTTTTGCTGTGGTATTGATTTTATCATGGTTCTGTTGGATTGTGATTGTGGATATACATATCATTTGCTATCATTTTTTGTTGTTCTCTTCTTCTGAATCTTTAAAATCACAATCGTGGAAGCAGAATTACCTAACACTAATCAACCTTTACATAAGGCCCAATTAGTGGCTAAGGGTTATTGCCAAAAGGCCGAGACTAACTATTTCGAAATCTTTATTCTAGAAGCAAAGTTACAAAATGTAAGATTCAAAATAGCCCTAGCTGGACAGAATGGTTGGGCTCTGTTCTAGCTAGACATTAAATCAGCTTTCTTGAATGGAAATCTCAAAGAATAAATTTATGTAGAACAATCCCTTGGGTTTGTAAAATGAGGGGCTGTGCACTGTGTTTAATATTAAACAATGCTCTTTATGGGTTGAAACAAGCTCCTCGAGCTTGATATCAATAATTAGACTCTTACTTGTTGAATCAAAGATTCAAACGTAGTATGAGTGAGCCAACACTCTATATTAAAAAGGCTAAAAATTCAAGAATGTTGATTGTGTCAATCTATGTAGATGACATAATCTTTACAAGTAATAAATCAAAATTAATAAAAACCTTTAGACAAGATATGCAAAATAAGTATGAAATATCAGACCTAGGAAACTTGAAACACTTCTTGGAACTTGAAATCTTTCAAGACTCAAGTGGTGTATCAGTATGGCAAACAAAATACATTCAATCTATACTAAAGAACCATGGCATGAGTGAATGTAAATCACCACTTGTTGTAAACTAGAAATTAATTTCTGCCCAAGGCAGAATAGTTTGATGGGTAAATCATACGGAAATCTAATTGGTAGTCTATTGTATGCATCTACCACACAACTTGATATAGTGTATGTAGTACACCTTTTGTCTAGATTTATGCATGCACCTAATCATATACATCTTAGTACTTCTACATGAGTCTTAATATATCTTAAAGGGACTTTAGACTTAGGTCTAAGATATTCTAGAACAATACACACAAAAATATATGGTTATTGTGATAGTGACTATGGGGATGTCCAGAAAATTATCGAAGTACTTCTAGATACATATTTACTCTAGGAACTATTGCTTTCTCATGGTCATCCAAGAAATAATCTTCAGCTGCACTATCTACTACTAAACTTAAATATGTTTCTGATTCAGTAGCAACAGCACATGCCTTATAGATGAGAAAATTGTTTGTTAGATCTAGATGAACATTTAAAAGACCCATAGCTAGTAATGCTGTAATGCATAGTAGAACAAAAGAAATAGGACTTAATTATTATTTTATTAAAGAAGTAATTGAGACTAATGAGATAAAGTTGATCTTTTGCATAACTAAAGAACAACTAACAGATATCTTCACCAAATCTCTGCCTAAAAAAAATTGGTGTACCTAAGAGAAAAACTAGGACTTGAATTGATTACAACAAATGAGGGAGAATGTTGAAATTGTTTTTAATATCTTCTTAATACTATGGGTTTGATGAAATCAGGCTCACTAATACATATATTGGACTTCAATTATCGGGTCACTGCTTCCACATTAAAGAAAGTACATGGGGTCACTTTTTAATAAAACTATTTCTTTATTATTATTATTATTTTTATTAAGACTATATAAGCTATATATTATTGTTTTGTTAATTGATTGAATATCATTTTTTTATTGTGGTTTTTGTGCTTGCTCTCTCTTCTATTGAAATCTTCTTCATCTTCTTCTTGGATTTTTTATCCTTCTTCTAAAAATCTTTACGGTAATCCTTGTTGAAGCAAGAAACTTTGTTTCTAATACAACAACAATGGTCATGCATACATATTCTTAGCCATCGAAGCTTTGGCTATTGGTGCAGTAGCTACTTGCCTGCCACGAGAACTTGCCTTGTCTCTTGCTTCTCAAACTATATTAGGGGCATCTACCATGATTTTGAAATTAGGAAAACATGCAGGTTAGCTTAAAGATGATGTTATGTAACCTGGTGGAACAACAATTGCTGGTATTCACCAATTGGAAAAGGGTGTTTTCATATATTGCTAATAGATATTGTTGTTGCTACTGCTAAATGAAGCCAAAAACTTTATGCTAACTTGTTTTTTTTTTGAAAAATCTTTTGTTTTTATCACATTTTTATTTTATCAAACATTAAAAATGATAAAAAAAAAGGTTTGCCTTTGGATTTAAAAAAAAGCACATAAAGATAATCTTTTAATAACAAATGTATGTCATTTACAAAATTTAGGTGATATCCTCCTATTGCAACAACTTTTTTCAACTATGTAAAGATAAATATCTTAATTACTAAGCTGTGGTTTCCTTAAACCCCTATATCAAATTATAATTATTAGTAACTATTATATCTATATATCTAGTCCTAATAGATAAAAATATGAAGCATGTCACAACTATTAGTGAATAAGATTTATCTTATTTGCTGAGATAAATTGGATATTACTTTTTCCAATGTCATGAGTATTTGTAGTGAAAATATTTACTTCTAGCCTTTTTTTCACTCTTATTTTTGTTCAAGAGCTATCTGGGCATTATGAAATTGTTTCTTAACTTATTTATTCTTCTTATTTTTTTTAGCTTTAATAAGAACCTTTTTAGTGACAAGGACATGAAATAGATTCTTGATAAGACCCACAGCTGATACTAATTCTTTAAGTAATTGTGCAAGAGTCCATAGAAGTTTATTCATTTTATATTAAAATAGAATTGCTTATATGAATCTGGTAATGACTAGAAAATAATACCAATCTAGGAATCCTCATTAATTTTAGCGCCAGAGATCTCCAATTCATTCAAATAGGCAGATCATCTTCAGAATATGATCACTTACTAGGGTGGTTTCACCATTATTGCATTTATTAGATCTTTCATAATTTTTTTCCTAGTAGAATGAGTCTGATTCACTAATATTTTTTTGAGATTCAACATCATATCATAGGTAGTAAGCAATGATTAATGCTATTGTTAAAGTATATTTGACATAGAAAACAAAATTTAACACAATGATATCTAATAAGCCTAAACCCATTTCTCAGAAGGCATAACTTTTTATTTGATTGTTCCTTCATGAGATTTATTCAAGCAAAATTCCATGAGTACAAGCTTATATTTTTTAGTAATTAGAACATTATCTATATTTTTTTTCCAATATATATAATTTATTTCGACAAGTTGATTTTCTCTGAGAATAGTGGTGAGTGAATTGAAAATCATTTGAAAATATCTAAGAATCATATAAAAATTATAAAGAACATTTGAACTTTGAATTTCTGATAAATATTGGTTCCCTCCACCATTTTTAAAATGAATCTACCAGCATTATAATTCCTCATGAACAACATGCCTTGATGGAAAAATATTATTCAATATTTGTTTAAACATGCTAATTCCTTTAAATTTATTATCTAGGTAATGGTTAGTATCAAAATAAACTAAATAAGTAATTTAACTTTGGCCCTATAAATAATTGTAGTGTCGTTGATAGAGAGGATGCTATTATTTATATATAAATATATATCATCACTTAATTCTAATTCCAATATTCATAATGAACCTCTTAGGTGGTGAAGTAGAGGCATCAAATAGGTAGTGTCATGCCAACACAGCTTGTTCAAGTGTGGCACATCCATGCCACCATGCCATGTCATACAAGACATGATATGATTGATGTACCGTGCCTAGTGGGGCATGAGAACTAGCTACTCACCTTGGAATGGTTTGACTAGCCCGCTAAGCACTATGTTGTGTTGAACCATTCTGAGCATGGAGTGGGTTGTGTAAGGCTTGGAGTTGGTCATGCTTGTATGAGCTAGTTTAAGCCTATTTAAGCTAGGTCGGGCAACACAGTGGCCAAGGCACAAGCCACATAGTGACCTTTTTTTGCCCTTAGTCTAAAATATAAATCCTAAGACCCAAGACGACCTAAGGGTACGCCCTAATATAATTTTTGTAAATTTAATTATATTTAATTAAAAAGGTAAATGCATAAAATTAATAAAAAAACATCAAAATTTAAATTGTGAAAAACTACCAAATACAAACTACAATTCAATCCAATATTCAATACATTACATATTGCATACATGATACATCTTACATCTTACAACTTACATCAGTTATGAATAGAGAATGCAAAATCATAAGACACAAAGTACATAAATCAATTTAAAAAATAAATTGTAAACATAAACAAGCAATAACACTATATTGTAACACACTATATATATGATAAGAATCAAAAATCATCAATTAATAATGATCGATTAGTTTATGTGGTATAGAACTATGGATCTGATGTTATCACTAGTACCCTTAATATCCTCAATCTCCATGTCTCATGAATCATCATCGGCCTTCATCTCTTGCACCTTCTCCTGAATGCACAACCTCAAATCATCTATCTGAACTAATATTGATAATTAGTCATGATAATGATCTTCTATCTGAACTAATATTGACTTTCATAGAAAAGCTGACTCTATTACTATGATAGATACTTGAGGTGTAAGTAGATCATGTGTCATCTTAGATATGTAAATTCATATGATTTCCACTATAGTAAAATATCCAAGTTCTTATTATCATTATATGATAGGATAGAGTAGTAATTGGTATCTAAGTACTAAGATGGCTCATTCATATTAGATGGATCACCCCATCCTTTGCCTATAGCTAACTAAATGGAGAAGTTATCATCTCTAAATATGATGTCCATATCCATATTCGGAGCTTAGCTATAATATCATATATAGTGTTATAATATGAAAATAAGTCAGTTAATTTTTGGGAATGAACACTTCAAGTTGGTGACATGGTTCATGTACATGGATATGTATGTCAAAATATTTTATATCCCTTCTACCGTAACCCTATGACTTATACAAATTGCCAAAAAATACATAGTTGGAATGGAAGACCAATATTTTAAATACTTACTCTCCAACTCAATCCAAGATACTAAATGCAGGGTGACCTCTATACTTGTTAAATATACTACTAATATTGCATATATATATATATATCTAAATTCACTCAAATACTTTAGGATTCCTGAGATTTTCCATCCCTGGGCTAGTGGACTATGCCACTAGGCTAGGCATGAGCCATGCCATGGGGCTGCACACTCCAAGTCTTTGCATGGTTCTGGACCATGTCATGCCAAGCCAAGCATGGTTGAAATATGCCATGAAGTGGGCCATGCCCAAGTTGCACAACCCATTTGACACCTCTATGGTGAAGTGATTCATATCAATATTTAATGGAATTATCATTTAGAAAGTGTATACTTAGCAAGTTCACAAATCAATTTGTCTGATAGAAAGAAAGCTACCTAGATCAACTCACTAATTAATTTGTTTCACTTATAAATTTGGGATAGGACTATGAGATTTAATTTTATTAAATTTTCTCACCCACTAACAAATTTAGAAAGTACGAGGGTTTAATATACATATGTTTAATAAATTAAAATTTCAAAATTTAAAACTAAACAATAAGAAACTAATAATATCCCAACTTACATATAACCAGCATACATTCTATCACATATCACCGTCATATATTCTATCACATAAAACTATCATACTTTCTATCACATACAACTATTATACATGTCATCACATACAACCATTATGCTCGCCATCATATACAACCATTATGCTTGCCATCACATTAATATGACTTATTGTAATAGTCCAACTTATTATGGTCTTTCTCTAAGTAATGTAGAGAACTCTTCTAGAAGGCAGGTGTGGCATCCCATCCCCCAGGGGGTCCCATTCATTATATCACACAACAAAATGTGCAATAAAATAATTTTTTTTAAATGTAATGTACATTTTTTTCTCTTATTTTATTTGCTTAGCAGAATACAAACACATAATATAGTATTCAAGCCACAACCGGCTTTCCTTCACATGTGTGATTCCGCATGTGAGTCTGTCATCTGTTTTAGACCTGTACCTGAAAGAGATCCTGGAACAGAGTGAGCAAAGCTCAGTAGAGGTAAACTCCTACAAGGCTACTCCCTACCTAATTACACGTAAAATATCATGCATGAATATCAACACTCATTCAAGTACAATATTTATATGAATGCAATAATGGATGAAATGTTTATATATGTGCTCATATTACTGAGTCCCATTGACTCCCCCATACATGTCAAAGCCAAGTGTGACATATTATATATAGATATAGATATATATATATATATATATGTGTGTGTGTGTGTGTGTGTGTGTGTGTGTGTGAGTGAGTGTGTGTGTGTATAAAAAAATTGAATTATTTTAAAAAATATAAACCACATCCGAAAAATAATATTGGATATTCTCCAAACAAAATATATTTTTCTTGAACATACTCCAAGAAATATGGACCTCATCTGAAAAATCATATTTAATATTTTTCGGTAAAATATTTTTTTCTTTGGATATTTTCTAAAAACCACCGCGTAACTTAGGCTGAACGTTATCCCAATTTGAGTTCACAAAAATAAACTATTATACCTATATATATATATATATATATCATGCACTCACCCATTTATATGGAATGTTCTCGTGCGTATGAAATGCAAATATGTCATCTATTAATTAAACCATGTACTTGACACAGTTATAACTATCCAAACCCAATTCACATTACAATATATTTTACTAAATAAAACAAATACAATTTTCACCAATTAACTATTCCCAATGAAATTTTTAAATAGTTAGAATTAAAATATAAATCATGATCATTTATTACCTTTAAATAGAAAGAAATTCTAATAGGGGAGAAAACTACTACCTTTTAGATATTTCACAGAATATTTATAAATTTGATATCAAACTAAAGATCTCATTGTGTAGACCAACTTTTATTCTTTGACTATTCTATTCCGTCTCTAGAATAATTCGTTATGATCAAAAGAAAATCAACAAACCTTTTAATTTTTTTTTCTCTGCACTGTGTCTCTCCCTCCCCAAAGTATTGGTTTTTTTTCGTCATCCCATTTTTCAGATTCTCCTTATTTATTTATTTTTTAAATTATATATAAAAAACTTATTATTATTATTATTATTTTATTCTTTTTTTTCTTACTCTTGACTGCGCATGGCACAGCCACATGCTGACATAGTGGCATGGTAATTTTTTTTAATTTTTTTATTTCCTAATTATTCTAATAATAATTAAATAAATTTCTAAAAATATCTAAATTTTGACGTCATCTGAATTTAACAATATTTGTCACCATAGTATATTTTCAAAGATGAATTCAATAATGAAATCTATTTTATCATTAGGGTTCTAAAATTTTTAGCTTATTTTTCTTATTGCAAAATTATCATTTTGCCCATTTTTTCTAGAAAAAAAATCATATTATTTATTTATTCTTTTTTTTCCGGGATTTCACATTATTTCCTCCTTAAATAATTTCATCCCAAAATTCTCATAGATACACCTTTAAAATTATAAACATACCCTGAAGTTAAATAATTATTAAATTACTAAAATACATATGTTCATTTCAAATAAAAAAGAATAAGCAACACACATCATGTCTCCACATTCCTATTTTTACTTCTTCTATTCCTTGATGATGTCGTATTACTTTTACTAGCCTCATAGTCTTGCATCACAAAACTTGGTATTTACTATCAATGATACGCACTGACATTTCTTTAAATATTCCATTTACATCAATAACAAGTTTGCCTCAATCCATTACATGAGTTAGATCAGAAATATATTTCCTAAGCATAGAGACGCGAAATATCTCGTGGACACTAGATAAATATAATGGTAATGCTAATTGATAAGCAACCAAACCCACTGTCTCGAGTATTTCGAAAGGCCCAATATATCTTGGCTATACCTTTCAATGCTTGTCAAATCTGATTACTTTTCTTTTGGTATTACTTTTAAGAAAACATGATCTCCCACCTCAAATTCTAAAGGTCACCATCGTATATCAGCATAACGTATCTATCAACTTTGAGCTATAAGAAGATATTGTCGTATCAAATCAATTTTCTCTGAGGTATCTCTAATCACATCTAGACATATGATGGATCTGTCTCCCACCTCATCCCAACAAACTAGAGATCGACATATGATGGATCTGTCTCCCACATCTAGACATATGGTGGCATTTAGATACTTGCCCAATAACTATTATTATATGCAAACTTGAGCAAAGATAGATGTTCTTCCCAATTATCCTTGAAATCTATACAACATGCACATAGCATATCTTTCAAAACTTATATAGTCCTTTCTGACTAACCGTCTATTTGTGGATGAAAAGTAGTGCTCATTAATAACTGTGTTCTCATTGCTTTCTAGAAACTCTTCCAAAATGAGCCGTAAATCTAGGATCTCTATCCAATACAATAAATACTGAAGCTCCATGTAATCAGACAATTTCTCTTATGTATAACCTGGACAATTTCTTTCATGTGAAAGTCATTCGCATTGCCAGAAAATATGTTGACCTTGTAAGCTAGTCCATAATCACCCACACAGCATCATATTTTCATGATGTATATGGAAAGTGAGTCCACAAAATCCTTCATGATATATTATCATTACCACTCTGCAACCTCCAAAGCCTGGAGTATTCTTGCTGGCTTCTGATACTCATCCTTTATCTATAGACACATGAGGCATCGTCGAACAAAATCCCCAATGTGTCTCTTCATCTCATTCTTGTAATATTAGTGATGAAGATCATTATACATCTTTGTGCCACCCGGATACACCGTAAAATGAGAATAGTGGAATTCTTTAAGAATCTCCTCTCTCAATTCTACTATATGGGGAACCACAATCTGTCCCTTAAACTAAAGACTACCATCTATATGAACAACCCAACCTTCATCACATGTACTAGTCTCTACTCAGTTCTTTACAGATACTATTTCTGCATCATGTTTTTGGATCTCAATCACATTATTTAATAGGAAAGGTATAGCTACTAAACTTTCAATAACACCATGACTTTCACTGCTATAGTGTAAGCATCATCCCACAATTTCAAGCATATCCCATTCCCGTGAAGCTATACTAGCTAGTATACCTTGTATACCTTGTGACTTCTAGATACTATATCTATCGATACTGTCTCATGTTAAGGTCTCATAGTGAAAAGATATATTTAAGATATTTATGGTCAGAATATACCTCAAATTTCTCCCCATACAAATAATAGCATCATATTTTAAAAGCAAAGACTATAGCCACCAACTCTATATCATGTGTGGGGTAATTCTGCTCATGATTCTATAACTGCCTTGAACCATATGCTATAACTCTCTCGAATTACATCAGAACACATCTCAATCCATCTTTCGAGACATCATAATACACTGTATATTTTTATCCCCTATCCAGAACTATTATAATAGGAGTTGAAGTCACCTTTTCAATTCAAGGAATGCCTTTTCACATGAATCAGTCCACTCATACTTGACTTCCTTCCTGGTCAATCTAGTTATTGGAGTAGCTAATAGGTAAAAATTCTAAATAAATCTTTTGTAATACCTAGTCAATCCCAAAAACTATGTATTTCAAAAACTAACTCTAGCCTCTCCCAACTCATGACTACCCTGACTTTTTCATGGTCTGTTGAGATACCAGTAGCTAATGTTAAATATCCCAAAATCTTTACTAATGTCAATCAAAAATCACATTTATCAAACTAGCATACAACTTATGTTCTCTCAAAGTTTGGAGAATAATATTTAAATGATCTTCATGCTTTCCTCTGGATTAATAATAGATCAAAATGTTATCCACAAAAATCACAATAAAATAATCTAAATATGGCTAAAATATTTTATGCATGAGATCCATGATTGCTCCTGGCATATTCATTAATCTGAAAGGCATTACTATAAACTCAAAATATCTATACCGCATTCTAAATATTTTCTTAGGAATATTAGCATTCCTAACTTGCAACTAGTGATATCCGGTATGAAGATTTATTTTGGAAAAGACCCATGCCCCTTTTATCTGGTCAAACAAATCATCAATCCTTGGTAATAGATATCGTTATTTATCCTAACCCTATTCAACCATTGATAATAAATTCACAGTCGAAGTGTTTTATCCTTTTTCTTTGCAAATAGAACCGAAGCACCCCAAGGTGAAGTGTTGGGTCTAATGAAACTCTTATCCAACAAATCTTGTATCTTGACCTTGAGTTCTTATAATTCAATCGGTATCATACTATGTGAAGTCATAAAAATAGGTGATGTACCAGGATGTAACTCAATACTAACGTCCACATCCCTATGTGGGTGCAATCCTAGTAATTCATCTGGAAAAATATCCTTGTATTCACAAACTATCCAAAGAAAATCCATATTTGATATCCTCTCTTCTTCTCAGGTGAGACATGCTAGCTAACCCATAAGTTTCCCATGCCATTTAGTATCATATATAGTTTGGGGTAAAGCACCATTCTTATCACCCTGAAATATAACACATACATCATCTAGTGTGTGGGTAATAATTCTTCTATAATCATAATTAATAATGACTAAATGTGCTATTAACTAGTCCATGCCAAGAAATACATCAAAATCTGATATGTTCATGACCCTAAGGTCTGCCATGAGTAGAATCTCTAAGATTTCTAACTCACAATATTGACATATCTAACTAATTTTCACCTTAGTGCCCAAGGGAAAAGTCACATGCAATGGCACGTCCAAGTTTTTTTAAACTTGTCATAACCAATGATCTACTACCATTAGGTCCCCTCCTCCCATAAATGTCGGAGGATGATGTGCCTTGAATATTTGTAGGTTACTTGGCCCTTCTTGACCTCCAGCTACACTAGTCTATGCAACCCTAGCAATGGTGACACCCACAACCTCTATAAAAGCTTGTACATCAAAGATTGATGGGGGTTGATCATCATTTCGTGGACGTCCCCTGTGTCCTCATTCTCTACTTGCCATCTACATAAGTCACATAATAATTTAAGAATCACATTCATGTCCTATTATTAGTGTGCATGCCAACTAATAATAGATTTTTTATTTTGAAAATATCTTTTCATTTTCTGAACCACTAAGGTTATGTTTATTTACCCTAGTGTTCCTTCTTTTTTTCACCCAAAGTATTAAATATTTATATATCTAAACTTTCCTACCATATAATGAAACTTGTATCAATTTCTGAGTTATAGGTAATCATATATCTAACCTCTAATACCAAGCTATGACACCTCATTCCCCATGGGAACCCTCTTAATGCATCACACAACAAAATGTGTAATAAAATAAATTTTCTCAAATATAACATATATTTTTTTCTCTTATTTTATATGCTCAGTGGAATAAAAACACATAATATATTATTCAAGCCACAATGGCCTCCCTTCACATGATGATCTCACTTTAGATCTGTCATCTATCTTGGACCTGTACCTAAAATGGGTCTCGCAATGGAGTGAGCAAAGCTAAGTAGAGGTAAATTCTTACATGGCTACTCCCTATCTAAATGCACATGAAACATCATGTATATATATCAACACTTATTCAAATACAATATTTATATGAATACAATTATAGATGAAATATTTATATGTTCATATTCCTAAGTCCCATCAACTCTCTCACACATGTCAAAGTCAAGTGTGACATATTATATATGGAATTATTTTTCAAAAAATATGGACCTCCTCTAAAAAATAATATTGGACTTTCTCCGAACAAAATATGTTTTTTTGGACATACTCTGAGAAATATGGGACTCCTCTAAAAAATCATATTGGATAATTTTTGATAAAATTTTTTTTTCCTTTAATATTTTCCAAAAACCACCATGTAACTCAGCCTGGACGTGGTACAATTCAAGTTTGCATATTAATAGTAGCCATGCTCCTGAAAAAAAACTAGCACACAACTCAGTCTCGACATTGTCCCAATTTAAGTTTGCAAAATATAATTCATTATACCTTTATATGTATATACATATCATGCACTCACCCATTTATATGGAATATTCCCCGTGCACATGAAATACAAATATGTTTTTTATGATTAAACCATGTTCCAGACACAGTTATTACTATCCAAACCAAATTTACATTATAATATATTTTACTAAACGAAGCACAACAAATTTTTACCAATTAAACATTCCCAATGAAATTTTTAAACAATTTTAATTGAAATATAAATCTTGATCATTTATGGCCTTTAAATAGAAATAAATTCCAATAGAAGAAAACTATTACCTCTTAGAATATTTCACGAAACCTTTATAAATTTGATATCAAACTAAATATATTGTCACATATAGTAACTTTTGTTCTTTGAATATTTTATTCCAATTTCAGAATAATCCATTATGATTAAAAGAAAATCAATGAACCTTTTAAATTTTTTTCTCTGGACTGTGTCTCTCCCTCCCCGAAGTGTTGTTGTTTTTCATCTTCCCATTTTCCGGATTTTCCATCATTTATTTTTTTTATTTAAAATAATATATAAAAAACGTATTATTATTATTATTAGTTTATTCTTTTTTTTTTCTAACACTTGACAGTGCTTGGCACAGCCACGTGCTAACGTCGTGGCACAATCTTTTTTTTTAATTTTTTTATTTCCTAACTATTCTAATAATAATTAAATAAAATTTAAAAAATAACTAAATTCTGACTTTTTCAGAATTTGACGAAATTTGTCATCGTAGCTATATTTTCCAAGATGAATTCAATAATGAAATACATTTTATCATCAGGGTTCAAAAATTTTTAGCTTATTTTTTTATTTCAAAATTATCATTTTGCCCATTTTTTCTAAAAAAATCATATTATTTATTCATTTTTTTTCCAGGATTTCACAATGGGGCTATAAAAATGCTTCCAAAACCTAAATAGAATATATGTTTCAAATCTTTATCATATTTTTTTTAAAGTGATGACTATTCATCATCCTTTCTAGAATTTCAACAATGCATGATCACTGAAAAAAACTTTAATATTTCATTTTTTATCTTGGCCTTTCGTGAACTTCGTCACATTTGGTGTTCATTTCCATGAACTCTTCTAACGAGCATCTTTGACATCTTGAATTCCTCTGCAACACATTAATACCATGGTGAACTCCTTCAAAGATCATTAATTTCACTATGAACTCCATGTATAACATTAACTATGATTACAGAGACCTATGACTCATTGGTGGAGTTCATATTGCTTGAAAAAATTTTACAACTAATGTGATTATTTAAAAACACATAAAATTTAAATTTAATACACCCATTTAAATAAAATATTGATCCATACACATCACCAACCAATTAAGAGACCATAATTGCAGGACATTCTGCTTGCCTAACTTGGGTAAGAGCACTATTGTTTTTCCATGGTATATTTTCATTTCATAATTGTCATGAATAGATGAGGTTAATGGTGTTTGCAATATCACAAAAGGCTTTGACACCATTGTTGGATCTTGAATCCCTAGATTATTATAATTTTGTGTATGTGATTTCAATGAAGCTAATGATTTTATGATAGAAAACTCGATTACATACCTTAACTCAATCTTGATCTATTGCCCAATGCTTATAAAATCTCCCATATTTCTTTACCATGAAAACCACAGAGAGAAGATCTAGTGGTACTCTTCTCTCTCCTTTATTTTTGAAAACCACCCGCACAACACATTAAGTGATATGTTTTTTCATTAAAAATCATGCAAATTGATTTATTTTTTTTACTTAATAAAATCACTCAAACTATTTTTATATATAGATAAATAAATAAAATGTTTTACTATGATTTATCATATCACTCAAATTGATTTTATGGTACTGGTTGAGACTATGGAAGGTACTCAAGCTTAAATAAGATTAGTGTGCTACTAATGTAAATTAATTGATATCATTTATATTAACTATAATTTTTTCTATTATAGAATTATAATTACACTCCCTAACTTATTCAAAATATAATTCGAGTCATTTTATTATTTAATACTTATCAATCTTCCAATGTTAAGATTTAACATTTTCAAAACTTAAATATCCTCAAGGGTGTATCATAAATCATTTTAATAGGACATGAATTTGATTAATAATTATTATTCACTAAACAATTGCTATCGTTATCCAATTCACTGAACTTATTAATCTATTAATATATTTTACTTTATATGAAACAAAATAACTGTTAAAAAGTGTACATATTTATTAATTATCTTAAGATTAAGTATAATAGAAAATGTAGTTACTATGAGATATTTATTATTTTTTGTGCCAAAATAAAATAATTTTCTTGAGTTAGTCTTATTAAATACACACAAGGATATTAGTATATAAAAGTTGAAAGTTTACTATTCTTCATAGTCAAGATAAACCTATTAATATTATGTGCTACAATCTTGATAATTGAGTGTCCAACTCTATTTAGACCATGTACATGAGACTTATATTTCACAAGAACTAATTATTCAATTGTTTCATATATGTAATTTGACTCAGCACTTTAAATCATCTATTTTATAAAATTAAAAGACATACTTGCATAATATTTAGATGCAAACACAACTCATATAGATTTTCATAGAAATGATATAACAAAATTTTTTTAAATAAACATTCATTAAAATAAAATAACTTTCAGCATAAATTTATATCTAACAAAAACATAATTGAAAAAAAAAATGTGATACTAGAGAACTTTTTTTTCTTTTGAGAAACAATCATGAATAACATAAACTTTTATCTTTTTTAGAAAAGAATATATTTTCTCTTCTATCCCTCTCAATGAACACAAATAATGTGTGGTGGAGGTGTTGTTCTCTATAGCTTGGATTTGTTTGTCGGAACACGTGGGGTACCAAACTTAATTTTGGCAATTCCAAAAACAAAGTTTACTAAGATATCTTAAATTTCAAATATTTTTAATTAATTTTATGATTTACATTTAATTTTAACTTTGTGATTATAATAAATATTTAATTTGATAATTATATTGGTTTTTTATTTCATGGTTTGGGTGTATATTCTACAAAATTTTGACATAATGTAATTTTTTATGTGTGATTGTATATTCTATTAAGATTGGACAGATATAGTTTATAAAGAATATTAGTTTATTTTGAAATGAAAACACATCATTAAGATATTTTCTTACAGAAAATATATTTAATCTGTGTGAAAAATAATAAATTTTGATTTAAAATATAAAATAATAATTTGGCATAATGTGGGAATTAAATTTTAAGATAGTTACAATTTAATTTGATAGAATCAAAAAACTAATTCTGTCAAAGAAATTCTAAAAATTAAAATTTGGTAAAATTTAAATTAAATTTTTAAATAAAACAACAATATATATTTTGGCAACCAAAAAAATATATCTAGAGGGATTTGAAATATGTGTGAAATTTGTTATATTAATTATAATCTTTAAAAGTTGTAAATTAAAAGATTTAAAATTAGAATTGAAAAAATTAATTAACAAATTAATTGGCATAGAAAAAAGCTGAAACATAATTTTAGTATTTAGATTCAATTTAATTACAATAAAAAGAAAGGCCATTTAAATATAAAGTTTATAAATATATATTTTAAAATAATTATTTATATGAAGTGGGAGAGAGATTAGCTTATTTTCACTGGATTTAGTAGATATCTACACTAGTCCGACCTTGATGATTGCTAAGTTAATGTTAGCATTAGCCATAAAAAATAAAATGAAGCTACAATCTGATAATAGACAACCTAAGAAACTATTCAATGCAATTTGCATTGCCAAGGTGCTCTTGATTTCTTAAAGTAAACTTATTTCTCCCATCCTTTACTCTACTTCAGAAGAGCCTTCTTAAAAACCAGGACTATCATTCAACATAGACCTCCGATGCTCTGTTGAAATTGATTTATGCTAAAATTCATTTCTTATTATTTTTTCATTTTATTTATTTATATATTTCTCTTGTTTTAAATAAAAGAATTTATAATGAGCTGAATTAATAAAAATGCATATATCTTTTATTCTATGCTATGAATAATTTGGTGCATAGAGTTTGTCTTACGCACAAAAATTCGAATTATTAGTTCTTGTGGAATATAAGTTTGTTTTTTATAATCTAGAAAGAGCTCGAAAACCTATTGGTAAGATTGTAATACTAGATTTTAATTGGTCTATCTTGACTATAGTGAATGATGAAGTTCTAACTTCTAGTGCTAATACACTTGAGTGTAATGAATGAGACCAACACGGTATAATTATTTTATATTGACTAGTAAAATAAAATATACAATTGTTATTATAACTATTTTTACTCTTATTCTTGAAGTAGTTAATATTTACTTATATTAGTTAATAGTTATTTTGATTCATAAAGAGTGAAGTCTATAATTAGATTTAAGAATTCTATGAATTAGATAACTTGATTAAGTATATGGGGATTATTGATTTTTGATGGAATCCAAGTCTTATCAAAATGATTGATGATTTACCATTGAGGAAACTTATAAGTTTTGATATTATTAAACTCTACCGGTAGATTTTAATCTAGCATATTAAATAAATTAAGTGAAAATACTCAAAGAAATAATTAGAGATTGGTTGAATTATATTATAAATAATTTAATTCAATAAATGAGTATTTATAATCTAAACATGAAAAGTTTAATGAGTATCAACTAATAAAAGAGACATAGATTAATTTAAATAAGTGAATGAGTATAATTATAATTTTATAGTAGAAGGAATTATAATTAATATAAATTATTATGCGAAATAATTTGCAACAGGAGCCCAAGATCTTATTTGGACCAAGGTCCCTTCCGCAATCTTATCTAGATGTGATAAAAATTAAGGTGTCAAACGGAACGTGCCGGGCTGACCCGGCCCATTTTTAACCGGCCCGACCGTGCTTTCATGTCGGGCCTGGGACGACACGGTTACTGTATCATGCCGTGCCTGGCCCGACACGGGCCCACGACACGAATTCACCTGGTTAGGCCCGATCGGGCCGAACCTCTAATTAAGACGGGCGAGGGCAAGGGGCGAAAAGTGAGGGCAGACGGGCTAGGGAAGATGGTTGAGGGTGAGGGGCGAGGGCGTGGGCAAGGGCGTGGGCGAGGGAGTGGGCGAGGGAGTGGGCGAGGGCGTGGGCGAGGGGCAGGGGGGAGAGGGTAGTTTAGGACTTACGAATTTAAGTGCACTTATTTTTAATTTATTTTTAGTTTTGTGACTTTTTAAAAAATATCAAGATTTTAGTTTCTAACTCTTAAAATTTTCAGTCAAAATACCCAAGACATAATTCTCCCTTCAACGGCAAGCCAATAACAGACAGCTTGAGAAACTATTCATTGTGATTGGCATTGCTAAGGTGTCTTGATATATGGAAGGCTACTTCTACCTCCCATCCTCTACTCTAATTTAGAAGAGCTTCTTATAAACCAGAACTATCGTTCTAGCACAGACCACTTATGCTCATCTTCCCAACATCATTATTCTAGTTCTAGCTGGTAGTATTCCTCTTGCCCAATCTTTTCTGGGCCAAATAAACATCATTTTGTGATTGTAGAAGATAGACAGATTTTATTGTGAACATTACGAAGGTTTTGTCATTTGTATGGACTAAGGAATCCTTTAGTCTTTTCAAATATCTTTATGTAGTACTAGTACCATAGTACATGATAGGACACTTTTCTTTCAGCTTAGGCTTGTTTAAGATCAATAACATTTATTGTCTGAAGCCAGCATCTTAGAGCATCTACAAGAAGTTTGCTAAACGCTTTCGTTTAGTAATTTTAGTGAGAATTTCCCCAAAAACCAACTCCAATAGCCTCGCCAACTGCCTAGTTATTTTATATTTTATTGGATTCACTCGCTAGAAATAGAAAGTCTTGCTTCCTTGCCAAACACATCACCGTTCGTGTAATTTAGGTAATCTTCATTTTTTAGATGTTCGTGTAATTTTTATTTCGGCAGAAAAGAAAATGTTTCGGAAATTTTCTTTCGTTTTGGCGTTGTTTCGATATTCATGATTCAACTTCAATTTTTATTTTTCATTTTGATTCCCATCTCATTAACTTAATTTGTTGCTTTAAAACAAGATCTCGAGCAATGAAATACATAAATATGTTTTCGTTGCACGAAAACTTGATTTTGTTCCACGAAAACATGATTTCGTGCATAATCTTGATATATTGTGCAATAGAAAAAAAGTTTCGTTGTGTGATATATTTTTTTCTTGATTTTTCATGCAGTGAAAACCAGTTTTCGCTGCATGAAAACTAGATTTCGTGTGCTTGTGCATGCAATAGAAAAAAATTCTTAAAACATTTTTTTTTGTTTTTTTAAATTCAACTCATTTTTCATAAATAGAAATTTGAGTTTTTGATTCAGCTCAAATATTTATCTAGTTTTTTTTAAGTATAAATGATGGATATGTGCTTGAAATATAAAAATTATATATTAGTAGTGTGTGTGTGTGTGTTGTGTCTATGTTTTTTTGTGTTCTTGTGTGTGTGCTTGTTTGTGTGCTTGTGTGTGTAATTGTGTATGTGTGTGAAAGTGTGTGAAATTATGTGTTGCTTATTTTATACTTAGCAAATCCAATGAATCGTAGTTTGAATGTGCGAGCGTTGCTTCATTACACAAAATATTTGAAAATGTCTATATGATTATAATATGTTTACATAAAATCAAAGGCAGTAATAAGTTTAGGTATTATTTGAGAAAATTATGTAAATATGTTTAGTTTTTAAGATTTCATTTCTATAATAATTTTGATTAATATGATAAAATAGTTTTCGTATTTATTTTACTGTGTTTCTTTATTTATATAAACTTTGTGTTTTTTTACATTATTTTAACTAATCTTTTTATTTGAAAGCACGAACTGGCCATCTAATGGATCCATTCCAGCATGGAGCTTACTTTATCAAAATGATTAAATGATGGATTACATTTAGATGATGAAGTTAAATATTTATCTTCTTCAAAGTCTCCTCAAGTAGATTCCACCACCAAAAAACAAAGAGGTGACAATTTTATCTCAGAGGAAGGCATTAAGATAATCTCAGCATGGCTTAATATTAGTTTGAATACTGTACAAGGAAATGAGCAAAAGTCTAAGACATATTGGCAATGAGTTTGTGAGTTCTTCCACCAATACAAGCCAAAGGGATACCCAATTCGTAGTCAAAATTATTTGATGAATCATTGATCGACAATTCAACTTACCACCAATAAATTTTGTGGGTGCTTTGCACAGATAGAAAGACTTAATTAAAGAGGGTTAACAGAGATAGACAAGGTTTGAGATAAAGTTATATTGCAAAATTGTTTTTTTATTTGAAATGATAATGATTATTTTCTTTTCAAATTTTTTAGATATATGATTCCAAAAACGTGTACAAGGAACTCTATAAATCTTCTTTTCCATTTGAATATTGTTGGAATGAATTAAGGTATCAACCAAAATGAATGGAGGAATCTCAAGCAAAGAAGAAAAAAACTGAACATTATGAAACTTCTCACAGCTCTTTGCCTTCTACATCAGTCTCTAAAAATTGTGGAGCTGAAAGAGAGTCGTATGGATCCTTTGATAGACCACCGGGTAGGAAAGTTGAGAAAGCACGACTCCAAAATAATAAGAACAATGAAGCTGGAGGTGATGCCAAAAAACTTGAACTTTTTAATCTTTTAGTTGTGATGCAGGAAGAGAAAAAAGTAGCGAATGTGAAAAAATTCGTAATGATGGAAAAATCATATTTTTAAGATCAATAACGTCTACTACAAGAGGAGCAACGTCTACAACAAAAGAAACAATGTCTACATCATGAGAAATATAAAATGAAATTTGAGCAAATGAAAGAGTAAGATCGTATAATATCGATTGATACGAGTTGCATGTCAAAGTTGCAAGCTGAATATTATAAATGCCACCAAATAGAAATTTTGGGAAAGAAGATGTATTTTTTTTTATATACAAATTTTAAAATGCATGCTGAATTTTTATATTGGTACAATATAAAATACATTTGCTCAAGTAGTGCCTAGTCATTTCCAAGCATATTCCATTGATGTTCGACTAGGTCTTCTTGGAGTTTGGAATGAATTTCTTTATCTCAAATATAATGTTGAGTATTAATAAATTTAAGAAGTTACGAACTCCGTTCAGGTATGACCGTGATAGTAGGACACTTATCCATTGTATCATATGTAAAGCCTAACTCATTATCATTCCTCTAATCTTCAACAATCATGTTATGTAATATTATGCATGCCTTCATAATATCTTTTAGCATATCAAGTTTCCAAAAATGAGCAGGTCCATGCACAATGGAAAATCATGCTTGGAGCACTCTAAATGCTCGCTCAACATCCTTTCTTGATGATTCTTGAGATTTTGCAAAATGTATTTGCTTATTGCCTTTTGGACATGGAATTGTTTGGAAAAATATTGTCCATTTTGGATATATACCAACAGCAAGATAATACCCCATTATATAATCATTCCCATTGATTGAGATATTAGCAAAAGGAGCCTAACCTTTTAAAAGGAGAGAAAAAATAGAAGAACGTTCTAGTAAATTTATATCATTATGAGATCCAGGTAACTCAAAAAAGGCATGCCAAATCCACATATCATATGAAACTATTGCTTCCAAAATTATTGTTGGTTCATTGATGTGACCAGAATACATACTTTTCATGTTGTTGGACAATTCTTTCATTTTCAATACATACAATGAATGCTACCCAACATCCTAGGAAATCCACGATTTGCACATATTGATAATAATCTAGCAATATCATCATTATTTGGTGACCTGAGATATTCATCCAAAAAATTGCTACTACTGTTTTCACAAATCTTTTTAAACTTTCTATTACGGTGCTCAGCCAATCCTCACATAATCATCAATAGCATCTGCTGTAACTCCATAAGCAAGCATCTTTATAGCGGCTGTCATTTTTTGAAGAGAAGATAAGCCAATAATTCCAACAACATTACAAATATTGGTCATAATTTTCCACCATCAATAGAATACGAAGAAAAAAAGTTACTCATTCGAAACCTTCTTCGAAATAAGTTTGGGGGATTGATAGGTGGTACAGCAAAATAATCGCGAAATAATTTCTCATGCCCTTGAACTCGATTTCGATTAATTATTGAATGACCTTTAATAGAACCACGACCTACACTAGAGCTTTCATCACTATTGAGTTCATAAATTTCAATAGTACAAATTATTATAATTTCTAATTCGTCATCCGAGTCTGAATCATTAAGAATCATGTTCATAAGATGATGCGGAGTCATAATATTAACACAATAAATAATGTAATGCAAATATATATATATATATGATGTATGAGAATAAAAGATGAAAGATACTATTTATATATATATACAAAAATATGACCGTTGTAAATATGATGACCGTTGTAAAAATGAGTGTTTAAAATTTTAAAATTAATCACATTGGTGATGATATGATATTTTATATATTAGTTTTAAAATTATTTTTTAAAAGTTAGTTATAGTTTGTTGTGGTGGATATCTAAAATAGATAGTATTGTTGGAGTTAGATTAAAAAAGTGAGTAGATAAAATAGATAATATAATAATATAATATTTTTTATGTGGCTAAATTAGAGAGCACATTTGGAGATGCTCTTATATTATCCGCATAGATTCTCAGGAGTTCATGTGGCTTTTCGAACAAGGTGGATTGATATTTTGGTGGTGGGTTTTGTCTGCTGTTGTTCTACTAGGATTCCAGGCGCTAATTAATTGATACTTGAATTCTTGGTGAAAGCAAATAAAAAAAAACAAAAAAAAACCAAGGGTTTTCTGTTTGTAATTTAACATAGTTGGAGCTTTTGAACGCATAAATATTGTTTCTTGAACGTGACTAGAGTGCAATGACTGTTGATTTTGGTATGTATTTGTTGAACTGCTTTTTTCGTGTTCTCTTATTTGAGATAGAGCTTTGTTCTCATGTTCTATGGGCTTCAGTTTTTCCTTTTTGGTGGTTTGAGAGTTTTTCATGGGAGTTCTGATATGGTCATGATTGAATTTTTTTTATTCACTTATTCCAAGTGTTATTTTAATGTGGTGGGGGGGAGGGGGTAGGTGAAAATCACCTTGCCCACATTGAAAAACTGTTTGGAGATTTCCAAACTTTTTCCTATATAAAGGACTTTTCTATTTCTTTGAAAATCATTCCCATGTATTCCAATTTCTCATTTTCTTTTGAATGTATTTTATTTTCTGATGTAATTTATTGCTTTACTTTTGAATTTTCTATCTTTCAAATTATTGCGGGTTTAGTTTTATTTTATAACAGTGGTATCAGAGGAGGTTAGTTAGTAACTTTTATAGTTAGTGCATTTTAGAAAAGTATTGTCAAAAGGGCGATAAGAGCCTCAAGGTTTATGGTTTTTAAGAGGGTAATTGCGCCCCTCCACTTACCTAGGAACTTTTTTAGTGTAATAACACAAATTGTTATTATTATTCTTGGTTACTGTTCACTGTAAAATTGAAACATGGCAGCAAAATTTGAAATAGAAAAATTCAATGGAAGTAATTTTTCATTGTCGAAAATGAAAATTAAGGCAATTTTGATGAAGGATAATTGCTTAGATATAATTGAAAAAAAGGCTCACCGAAATTCCTGACGACAAGTGGAATGAGATGGATAGTAATGCAATAGCTGACATGCATTTGGCACTTGCTGATAGAGTATTATCGAGTGTGGCAGAAAAAAATACGGCAAAAAAAATTTGGGATACTCTCACAAGGTTGTACGAGGCAAAGTCATTTCACAACAAGATCTTCTTAAAAAGAAGACTTTATACTTTGCGAATGATGGAATCTGTTACGGTAACTGATCATATCAACACTCTGAATACTTTATTTTCGCAACTTACTACGTTGGGTTATAAGATAGAAGAAGTTGAACGTGCTGAGATTTTACTTTAGAATTTACCTGATTCGTATGATCAACTCGTCATCAATCTAACGAATGGTGCATTGACTGATAGTTTAATTTTTAATAATATTGCCTCTGCTATCTTAAAAGAAGAAAATAGATGTAAAAACAAAGAGGATAGATATGTAAATACACAACAAATAGATGCTTTGACGATGATACGAGGGAGATCAACGGAGCGTGGCCCTAGTGGGAGTCAGAATTATGGTAGATCAAAATCTCGAAGTAAGAAAAATATTAAATGTTATAACTGTGGTAAGAAATGGCACTTAAAAAGAGATTGTTGGTTTAAGAAAAGAAATATAGATGATGAGTTATCTAAGACACAAGGGAATGTTGCAAGCATCAATGAAGAAGATAATATTTTGTATAGTGAGATAA
This sequence comes from Sapria himalayana, assembly GCA_029783825.1. NCBI lineage: Eukaryota > Viridiplantae > Streptophyta > Magnoliopsida > Malpighiales > Rafflesiaceae > Sapria > Sapria himalayana. Next base: position 10,129,010 of record JAREIK010000438.1, read on the forward strand.
CAACAATGGTTGAAAGTAAAAAACAGTTTAGTGATGTATGGTTGCTAGACTCGGGAGCATCGTGGCATATGACTTCTCGAAGAGATTGGTTTCAAAAATATGAACCAATCTTAGGTGGGTCAGTGCACATGGGTGATGATCATACTTTGAAAATTGTTGGTATATGTACTATCAAAATTAAAATGTTTGATGGTAAGATTCGTATCATTCAAGATATACGACATATGATTGACTTGAAGAAAAATCTATTGTCTTTGGGACAAATAGATAGTTTTGGATGCAAAACTCATATTGAAAATGTGATGATAAAAATTGTGAGAGGTTCACTCGTGGTAATGAAGGGAGAAAAGATCACGGCAAATTTATTCATGCTTAAAGGAGAAACAGTACAGGAAGCAGATGCATGCGTTGCATCAATTACTAAGGAAGAAGAATCAACAATGATATGACATCTTAACTATGTCACATGTCAGAACAAGATTTGAAGATTCTCTCTAATAAAAAGTTACTTCTGGGGCTCAAAACAGTAAATTTACCTTTTTATGAGCATTGTGTTACTAGTAAGCAGAATAGATTGACATTTAAAAGATCAAATGTAAGAAGTAAAAATACGCTAGACTTGATATATTCTGATGTATGGGAATCACCTGAAATATCTTATGGAGGAGCAAAGTATTTTGTATCCTTCATTGATGATTATTCAAGGAGATGTTGGGTATATCCAATCAAGAAAAAGTCAGATGTATTTTTAACTTTTAAAGAATTCAAAGCATGGGTGGAACTTGATTCTGGGAAAAAAATTAAGTGTTTACAGACAGATAATAGAAGTGAGTATACAGTTGATGAATTTCTTGTTTTTTATAAGCAAGAAGGTATCAAACGACAGTTCACAGTCACATACACGCCACAGCAAAATGGAGTAGCAGAACGGTTGAACAAAACTCTTGCAGAAAGAATGAGAGCAATGTTAACGACCGCAAGACTACCCAAGTCCTTTTGGGCGGAAGCAGCAAAAACTGCATGCTATGTGATAAATCGATCGCCATCAACATCGATTGATTTGAAGACACCGATGGAGATGTGGATGGGTAAGCCAGTAGACTACTCTACTTTACATTATTTTGGATGTCATGCATATGTGATGTACAACACTCAAGAAAGAGCAAAGCTGGATCCAAAATCCAGAAAATGCATATTCTTAGGGTATGCTGAAGGAGTAAAGGGGTATCGCCTGTGGGAACCCACTGACCACAAGGTAATTATCAGCAGAGATGTAATTTTTAAAGAAAGAATTGAAGATTATAGCACATTAAAAGAAGTTTCAGAAACTACCACTGTTCATGTAAAAAATGATTAGATACAAGATGTTCCAAAGTCAATGGAGAAAGAATTAGAGCATTAAGGACAAGAACAAGTCGTGTCTGAGGCTCAAGGAGTTAGTCGGCCAATTCGTAATAAAAGACCACCAGTTTGGCACTCAGAGTATGTTACGGAGAGCAACATTACATATTGTCTCCTAACAGAAGATGAAGAACCTTCAATATTTCAAGAAGCTTCAAATAATTTAGATCATCTCTGTGGATGACAACAATGGTGGAAGAAATTGAAGCTCTACACAAGAACAAGACTTGGAAGCTAATACCGTTACCAATCAGAAGAAAAGTTATTGGCAACAAATGGCTTTACAAGATAAAGCGGGATAACAATGATCAAGTAGAACGGTATCGTGCAAGATTGGTGATAAAGGGATATGCTCAGAAAGAAGGTATTGACTTCAGTGAAATTTTTTCTCCGGTGGTTCGTCTTACAACAATTAGAGTAGTAATGACACTATGTGCTACACTTGATTTGCATTTGGAGCAGTTAGATGTTAAAACTGCTTTTCTTCATGGAGAAATTGAAGAAGAAATTTATATGTTCCAGCCAGAAGGATTTGTTGAAATTGGTAAGGAGAACTTGGTTTGTAAGTGGAACAAATCTCTATACGGTTTGAAACAAGCACTGAGGTGTTGGTATAAGAGATTTGATTCCTTCATCATGAGCATTGGATATAATATACTCAGTTCAGACCATTGTACATACTACAAAATGTTTGAAAAAAATGATTTCATCATTTTACTATTATATGTGGATGACATGTTGGTAGCAGGCCCAAACAAATGTCAAATCCAAGAATTGAAGGCACAGTTGGCTAGGGAATTTGATATGAAAGACTTGGGACTAGTAAACAAGATTCTAGGGATACAGATTTACCGAGATAGAAATAATAAGAAGATTTGACTTTCTCAACAAAATTATTTTAACAAAATCTTGCGTCGTTTCACCATGCAAGATAGTAAGCCAATTTCTACCCCTCTTCCTGTTAATTTCAATTTATCCTCAAGTATGTGTCCTAGCTCGGAAGAATAGAGGATGAAAATGTCTCGAGTACCGTATGCATCAGCAGTGAGAAGTTTAATGTTTGCAATAATTTGTACAAGATCAGATATTGCACAAGCAGTAGGAGTGGTTAGTCGATTCATGGCAAATCTGGGCTTAGAACATTAGAGTACTGTGAAGAGGATTTTCAGATATCTGAAAGGAACCTCAAATACTATAATATGCTATGGAAGTACAGATCTTATTGTCAGAGGTTATGTTGATGCAGACTATGCTGGAAATGTTGATAATAGCAAGTCTACAATAGGTTATGTTTTTTCTCTTGCTGGAAGAGCTGTAAGTTGGGTTTCGAAATTACAGCCTATTGTATCTACTTCTACGACAAAAGCAGAATATGTTGCAGCTACACAAGCCAGTAAAGAGGCAATCTGGTTGCAAATACTATTGGAGAGCTTGGATATAAACAAGATAATGTTACTTTATTTTGTGATAGTCAAAGTACTCTACACTTAGCAAGAAATCTAGTATTTCACTCAAAGACAAAACACATCAGGATACAATATCATTTTGTACGAGAGAAAGTAGAAGAAGGAAGTGTGGATTTGCAAAAGATTGATACCGAAGAAAACATAGCGGATGTTTTTACCAAACCGATCAGCACTAACAAGTTTGAATGGTGTCTAACTTTATGTGGCTTAACAAGATTGGAAGCAAGTATTGACAAGCAAAGAAAGTGATTTTTAAGTGGGAAAATATTATTTTAATGGGAGGTAGATGAAAATCACATTGTCCACATTGGAAAACTGTTTGGAGATTTCCAAACTTTTTACTATATAAAGAAATTTTCTATTTATTTGAAAATCATTCCCATGTATTCCAATTTCTCATTTTATTTTGAATATATTTTATTTCTTGATGTAATTTATTGCTTTATTTTTGAATTTTTTATCTTTCAAATTATTGTGGGTTTAGTTTTATTTTATAACACCAAAGGATAATCAAATAAGATTTTAATTGCATTGTGCCTCTTTTTATTAGATAACAACAAAGTGATGGAGGTGGAACCCTAGAGTGGTAAAACGCACAAAAGATTGTGATTGGAGTTGACCTTTTGGCTTCTGCCAAATTGCAGATCAAGTTTCTTGCAGAAGTTGACAAGAATCGATGGCTCTATGAAGGACAGGTTCTTGAGAAAAAAATAATATACACACTGCAGAATGATCTAGTATTCAAATTTTCTAGAGCAGGACTTAAAATTGACTGGTGACATCCAAATACAAATCTCAGGTACAATACTTGCTGGCTTCCTCTGCTTGCTAAGCACGTTACGTCACCACTTTGTGAAGGCACACTTGTCGTTCCGCTTGATTGTGAATGGGTTTGGCATTATCATCGGCTCAATCCAGTATCCTTCTGAACCAGTCGACATTTATATTTATATGATTCTTGTGTTATTTGGTAAACGTGAATAATAATAATGAAGCAAACTTATTAGGTGCAGCGTTTTGGATGCCACATATAGTTATATTTTTTATAGTTAATAAATATATAGCTTTCAGCTGTTGCCTATTGCTTAGAGCTAATGGCTATTAACTTTCAGTTGACGTCTACCACTCAAAGCAAACAACTACAATTTATAAGCTACAATTCCAACTCTGGAGTCGGAACATGTAAACTATATAGAGCCCTTATGTTTCACGTGACCTCGGTTAACACTATTTGGGCTTCATATTTCAGGTGCAATACAAATCTGACTGTGTGGAGCTCTTTGGGAGGACGTTGGATGAGTCTAATGTAGTATCTTATATTAAGGGAATGTGCAGACAGAGAACTGAAATATTTAGGAATACATTATATCAAGATGAACCTTAAGATTTTGATTTATCAAGCGCCTTTGTTAGTGACGAGTTTGGTACCTCAGAAATGTTCTAAATATGATCTTGTTGCAGCTACTAAAAGGCAGAGTTCATTCTTCTTTCAGGTAGAAATTGGCCCATCGAGGTGTAAAATTGGGCTGTCTAGCAAGGTCGAGCCAGAGAAGGGATCTAATCCCCCTCAGGCTGGTCTGGGTAGCCATCTTATAACCATTACAGGTCCGTTTGGTGTATTCCACACATCACTATCATATGGACTTACTGTCCTGTTTGATATAATTTCTTCTATTTCATACAAGAAAAAGTTTCAAGAGATTAACTCTTACATAAGTCTCTGGGTAAGATTGCGTTATTTTTCTATATGTTGTTTGGCTCAGGTTGCAAGGCTGCATATGAAAAATGATATTTTTCTCAGAGAAGTTGTTGCCAGACACAAGGGGTTTCTGCAACAAATCAAGAAAAATGAAGAAAGGTCCATAAAATGCTTTAGTGTTCCAACTTATGACATTGATCTGATATGGCATGCACATCAGTTGCATGCCGTTTCTTATTGCAAAGATGTCAGGAAAGTACTAGGCAGGATATTGGAGCATGATGATATGGATTCGGACAGAAGTAAAGGTGGGAAATTAGATGTTGGATTTTCTAAAACTATGAGGCTATGGGAAGAGATGTATGGTACGAGGTACAGGAAATGTAGGTGTGATGGGTGGAGACAGTGCTCCGTCTCCCCTGTTGACCATTTCTTTTCCTCCGAATCTCATCATTGATAAGGCTGGATTGGATGGATATGGGAATATGATTCGACTTCCTGCTGTGAAGATGGTGGAGGTGGCTTGATACCTGATTCGTTATTCATGAAACAGCTTTTCACACTCTCAAAATTCATCGCACTCTTTGATATTTGTTTCTCAAATTTGTTTCTCCATGGTTCCTATTTGGCTTTCAAAATCTATGAGCAAAATCATGGAGTTTTCTGCTATAGCAGAGCTGCAAATTTAATTTCGGAATAAAATTTTAAAGGCTACTTTTATCACTAATAAAGCATTGTTGTTTTGTTTTTCTTTTCAAACTGATGCCTTTCAGGTATTGTTACAGATTGTAGATGTTGAAAATTTGCCAGAAGAACACATGGGAGATCTAATTGTCACATTAAACTTAACCTTTCAGCATCAAGAGAGAAGCAAGTTGCAAATTTTCATTGTGATCCAGAGGGAGAGATTATTTTTAAGCTCAATACACAGACAACAAGTAAAACAATTGGCACTAACTTGTCTCTGCAATATCTTCTGAATTCGCCATCTAAGCTGGCCATGGAGAAATGGTTGGAATTGTCACCTAGTTCTGGGCATTGGTGTTCAATCCCTGTAAGATTAAGAATTGGCATTTCATTTACTGTTCCAGTTAAAGTTCCACATGTGTTACACATGGTTCATTCCCTACCACCTGGAAAAGGCTATGGGTGTTTCCCATTCAACGGAAAGACCCATTGCAAAATTAGTGAAGTACAGGTCTTTGATAAAGTCCAATCCACGGCTATCAAACTACAAACGAGGTATCATTCCAATTTCCTTGTTTTATTTTTAACTTATTCTATTGTGTACTAATATGGTTATTAAGAAGAATATTAAAATAATTCTAATAAATAATAAGATAAGAGAAAATTATTTGAGATAGTTTGATCATGTCTAATATAGATTTCTTGTTGGAGAACTATGGATTTAAAAATTCTTAAACGTGATAACATGCATTGGGTAGATTATTTTTTTTTCATTTAGAATTAATACATATTTAAAAAAATTAATAAAAATCATCACATTATATGTAATATTTTATAATCTTATTATTTAAAATTTCAAAATTTGTTATTAAAGATTTTAATTATATATATGTGTGTGTGTGTGTGTGTGTCTGTGTGTGTATGTATGTTTTATCAAAATCAATTTAATGCAAATTAATTAATTTGATTTAATAATAAAATCAAATAATTTGATTCCAATTAAAATAATTATTTTTATTATATACACATATTTTAAACAAATAAAATATAATTTTTTAAAATATTTTTTATTACTCTGAATAAGGCTATGAAAGGGATCATAGTCTAAATAAGATCTCATGTTCGTAATCTAAATTATAATATATATCATTACAACATGTCTTGCCTGTTCCAATCAATACAGAGATATTATATATCATTACAGAATTGTAATTATATCTTCTCACTTATTTAAATAATGTGTCTTTCATTATTTAACACTTATTTAACTCATAATATTAAAATTACAAATACTCATTTGTTAAATTAAATTATTGATAATTTAATTTAATTAATGCCTTATAGGATATGAATTTTATTAATAATTAATATTTATTATATACTTAATAAAATTATCTAATCCTTCTAATAGGACATGAATTTATTTGATATTTTTTATTTAATTTATTTGATATACCTGATTAAAATCTATCTGTATGATTTGATAATATCAAAATTTATAAATTTTCTCAAAGAAGACATCATAAATTCTTCTAATAGGATATGAATTTTATTAACAATTAATATTTATTATATACTTAATAAAATTATCTAACTCATAGAATTCATAAAATTTTTTTAATCATATTATTTTTGAATCAAAATAATTATTAACAAGTATACATGAATATTAATTACTTAAAAATAAAAGTAATAATATTTATAATAATAATGATATATTTTATTTTACATATCAGTATAAAATAATTATAATATAGTAATGTCATTCAATACACTTAAGCGTACTAGTACTAAATGTTAAAATTGTATTATTCTTTATAGTCGATAGATCTATTGAAATTTTTTGCTACAATCTTATTGATAAATTAATCAATTCTATCTAGTTTGAGAATAATAAATTTATATTTCACAAGAATTGATAATGTAATCTTACGTGTGTAAGTCAAATTCTTTGTACTTAATCATTTTCTATACAAAATAAAAGATACACTCATTTTTATAAATTAGGTTCATTGTAAATTATTATATTAAAATAAAAAATAATGTTAACCAATTAAAAGAAGAAATAATCAAAAATAATATTTAATATAAAATAGTATCAATAATTTTATACTTAGACTTAACCTTATGATGTCACATGATGTATGATTCTCATTTCTTCTATATATCTATCAAAGATTTTAGTTGGAAGGTCTTTGTAAAAGGTTCCACCAAGTTATTCATTAATGCTACTTTTGTTATTACATCTTCTCATTTTTATATTATTTTTTATTAGATAATATTTATGTTCGATGTGTTTTGTTATTTTGTGAATTTTAGGTTCATTCGAATTAATAAATTTTATATTATTATTATAATAAAATATAATATAATTGTATAGAAGGAATTATCCCTATATCTATTAGTAAGTTCATGAGTCATAGTATTATTGGTTGTCTTTGAAATTGACACATACTCGGTCACTATGGTAGAGTCAGCAATATAAGATTACTTAATACTCTTCTAAGATAAACTCTTACTCCGATGTCAACTTCTTAAATTTTTATTTTATTTGGAATTTGAGTCTGTATATCCAATAGATACAAGATTATCCAATGATAAATCAATATATAATTTCTAGTCCTTTTCAGGGTACTTAATTATGTATTTTATTACTATTTAATATTTTGGTTCTGGATTAGATTGATATATGCTGATCATACATACAGTAAAATATATATCATATATAGTACAAAGCATTATATACATTAGATTTTCTATTTCTAATGCATAAGAAATTATCTTCATTTTCTTAATCTCACTAGCTATTTTGGGACACTGATCATTTAATAGAGCGAATTTATGTATAAAAGAAAAAAAAATATTTCTTAAAATTTTGTATACTAAAACGAGTCAACATTGATTGATATAAATAATTTGAGATAAGATCAATATTATTTGCTTACAATTTCATAAAAGTTTAAACCCTAAGAATGTGATCAATTTTATTTAAGTATATCATATTAAATTGACTGAACAACCAGATCTTAATCGGAGATAAATAGAAATCATTACCAATAAGTATTATATCATCATTGTTTAAGAGTTAACGCCAAGAATATTACCATGCTATTGTATTATTTCATATATACAATATTCATCTATCAAAGTCATAAGATTTAATGACTTGATCAAAATAAGTATTTCAAAATTTAGAAGCTTGTTTTGTTCGTAAAAAGATTTTATTAATTTACACAACTTGTACTCTGTCCTTTCTATGAAATTTAGAAGTTATGCTGGCTCATTCTTGACTGTGTTGGGCCATGCTGAGTTGGGCTGATTCATGCTCAGATACGCCAACCTAGCTAGGATTCCTAACTTTATAACCAATATGCACTCGACTCACCATAACACCCCACTAGTTATGAAACTATGGATTAAATTTTAATTTTTTTTATAAATTTCAAATTTTAAGTTATTCTTGGCCTTTATGAGTTGTGATTATAATATTATATTATTTATTTATTTCACATAAATCATAAAAAATATAAATTTATTAACACAACTGATAAAGTTTAATAATTAAAAATATTTAAAAAATATTTCCATCAATCATCATTTAATCCAAAACAAAAATAAAATAATACAATGTCATAATAATGACATAAAATAAATATCATCAATCATAATCATACAAGATCAATTTCAATGCTAATCAAAATAAATATGCAACTGATAATCATCATGTAAGCGTTTGATGATATCACTAGTGGTGAGCTCAATCTCTTCAAAGTCTCATTTCATTTGTTAGTAACTTATTTGCTCTTGTTTTAGCATAATCCTGGATGCTTAATTTTGAATTCTCTCAATTCTTCATGCATGTTAGTATCTTAATAATATTTGTCTATAGTTTTGATCTTCTATCCGAAATCACATTGACTATAGCAGAAAAATTAGATTTCAATACCACGCTCAACACTAGAAGAGTCAGTAGATCCCATGCAATTTATATAGCATTGGATTGGTGGATTCATATAATTTTTACCATTATAAAATATCAAAGTTCTTATTATCATTATGTGATAAGATTGAGTAGTAATCGATATCTAAATACCAAGATAACTCACTCATATTCGACGGTCTACCTTATCATTTTCCCATTGTTAATTGAATGAAGAAGTTATCTCTGAATATGGTATTCATATTCGTACTCGGAGCATGACTATACCTACTACCATATCTAGTGTCATAGTATGTAAATAACTCAGTCAATTTATCATGAATGAATTTTTTAGGTTGATATTCTTGATTCATACGCGAGAATATGTATAATAAAATATTTTTTATCCATTTCATCTTAACTCTAAGGTTCATGCAAGCAGCTAGACAATAAAGAGATGAAATATTGGATCAGTATTTTAAGTACTTGGTTTCCATCTCAACGGTCATATCACTATATTATCAGATTATCTCTAAATTTTCTAAACATGTTACTAATATTGTATATACATCTGAGTGTGATATAAGTGGTGAGAGTATAAATTAACAAATAAATGTTTATCATATCATAAAAAATTTTTATGAATTTCATAAATAAAATTTTTGTATCTTAGTTAGTGTCATCAATAATAAATTCATCATTTTTACTATTGATGTAGTTGGATATTACGTGTTTGTATCTAAATATGACTCTAACATTATGTATGTATAATTTTATTGGTATCGTATATTCATTTAGAATTTTTTCTTTAGATTCGTAGACAAATAGAGATTATCAAATTAATATTGTTCACTAGACATCCAAATATATTTTAGTGAGTGACATATTTTTTCTAAAACGAGAAAAATAATTTTTATTCTTGCTTGTACTATCAGGTTAATGATGTAACACATATATTTAACGTGATAATTTTCTCTTAATGGTTAATCTCTAATGATCAATTAAATATATTAATGACCATTCTATTGTTAGATGCATTATCAAATATGATACTATATTTTTTATTTTGAATATTATATTCTCAAAAAATTCTTATCATGTACTCATATATAGTCAAGTTATTATGAGGATGAAAAATCTCTGAGAATTCTAATATTTTTTATTTAATGTTCATTTAGAATCTATATAGTAGGTAGTGAGATATACAAAAGATGCATCATTGTAACTAGTTCAAATATTGGACATCATGAACACCACGCTATTATTTTTTATAAATTTATTTGTTATTATTTATTTTTTTTAATTTATAATATTTTAGTATATCGTTCCTACTTGTAGACATAGGAATCTTATGATATACAGGTTTAAAATAGGTATACATGATATACGGGCTACCATTGGATCCTTTTAAAATCTAATCAAAGACCCATCATGATGATTAGTATAACAATGACTTCTCTTGATAACTTATCATGGTATATGAAGGAAGTTAACATAAAAGTTAGATTAAATCCAACTTTAAAGATCATATCGCTCAATTGGGTTTAACTATGATTTAATGTATCAAGTTTTTTAGTATAATATTCGGCACGTATCTTTAGGTGTCCAGATTCATATGCACTCATACATGTTTATATTTTCTTACAATATTTATATTATATCAATTTTTTATTTATACCTCTAGCATTTTTATTTTGTACTATGTTAAAGTAAATTCAAATTACATATGTTTTGTTTTAGTTTTTTATTATTTAGATATTCGAGTTTGGATCAAGATCTTGGAAGAAAATATGGTTTTGGCAGTCTTGGACTTTTTCGTAGGGTTATAATTATTAATATAATCTACGTTTACACTAATATTAATCTCATTATTATTAAATTTACTATTTATCAATTTTTAATTTTTTTTAGTTTATTAATTATATTCTAATTTCTAAAATTAAAATTTTTTGATATTAATAAAAATAAAAAACTAAATAAAATTTTAAAAATAATATTCATTTATGGATAGGATAAAAAATTGAAGCCCGCACCAGCACCCGCTCCCCCATGTGCAACGCATTTAATTTTTCTATCAAAACCACACTTGCACCGCATCTCAGTTCGTTGTTCGCACCTGAGACTGAGAGTGAAACCAAGCTGAGAGGAGAGAGAGAATGGGAGATAGATGCGATCATGTGACGAGAGAGAGAGAGAGAGAGAGAGAGAGAGAGAGAGATAGAATGGAGATAGTGAGGAGAGTGTGAGTGTAAGAGTGAGAGTGAGATTTGAGAATGAAATTGAGTTATGATAAAGGAGAGTGAAACACCATATAAATAAATAAATTTTAAATAAAAATATTTTTTTATTTAATGAAATTAATTCAATAATTAAATATGAAAAAAACTCGATAGCCATTGGATCTTCTACCTTAGTCGTTGGAATTGCATCCAACGACCTAGATGTAGTCTATTTTTTTTATTTTATTTTTTTTAAATTTGGACTATTAACTGAAGCTGGACTCTAGTTCCAAAAGCTTTGGCTTGGTTCAGGCTTTCGTCTTGGACCTCAGTTTAGGATTAGTCAGTCTTTCAAACCCTGGGGGAGAAGTGTGCATCATGCATGACGTGTCCACTTGCGCTTTGACCATACTACGAGAACGCTCTCATCTAACCATGTGGTGGGCTTATTAAAAAAAACCCACTACACATACAAGGCGAGATAGATTTTTTTTAAATAAAATATTATTTAAAATATGGGTGGGTTGGGCACGGTCTAATAGGACTGCACCCGAAACCTAGTCTGAGTTTTGAGGCACAGTAGCCTATTGTGCCAATGGACCATGTCTATGGGAAAGTAGCCAGGTCGTGCCTGGCCCGACAAGAGGTTTGCCACCTGCTGGCCTAGCATGATACGAGCCATGCCTCAATTTGGCATGACCCAAGTCTAGGCACTATTCTGGACCATGCCTCGAGTTATGTCTAGGCCGCCTAGCCTGCCACCTTTAGATTTATCTCATCTTAATACATGAAGAATAATCTTATTTTTAGACTTGTGATTTGTTATCCTTCTTCTCTGAATCGGGCTAACAATGATCTTTTTTTTTTTCCTTTGTACTTTAAAACAAATCACTTTTAGTTTTTTTAGCATATTTCATGAATAAATAAATTTTTTCTTAGTTCAAACTTAATTCATTTTTTATTTTAGTATACGTGCTAGGTAATCTCACAAATAAATATATTTTAGATTAAGTTTATGTCCAATCCACAATTTAGTTCGAGTAGTATTACAAATTTAGATGGAACTAAATTTAAAATATAAACTATTATTTTTAATGCATTTCTCAAAAAAGAATCAAACATATCTAAATAATTCATTATTAATCTTTTCGTGTTGATAAGAGTCTCATTCCTTTTTTATGTCATACTATTCTGATATAAAATAACAAGTGTAGATAATAGAGATATAATTCCTTGATCTAATAAGTAGTTCTTAAATCTTCCCAAAAGGTACTTGCCATCACGATTAGATTGTAGTATCGAGAGATATTTATTTTAATTTTTTTATGTTTTTGTCTTCTACGCTTTGAAATAGAAATAGACTTTTCTCCTTTTTTATCTAATTTGCAATTAATCTTGTATCTTGAGGTAAAAATAGACATTGTTTCTTATAGTGTCCTAATTGTTTGCAATGATTTTTGTATTTATTTTTTTAATTGCGCTTGTGATTTAGGTGCTATTGGTAGAACATGAGTATGTTTCTGAATTTTTTTTTTCTTACCTTTCAGTTTAGAAAAAGTCTTTTCAGCTACAATACCTCATATGATTTCTTAATAATATTTTCAGTAAATATCAATTCTTTAAATAATTATGTCAAAATCCAATCAGTTCTATTAATATTAAAGTTTAGACATGATTATGTATGAAAATCTAGTAGTGGCTAAAGAGTAATATCAATTTGAGAATATATATTAATTCTAGCTTCATGGATCTCTCGTTCATTGAGATAACTAATTTTCTTGAGAATATGATCTCTCACTGAGATGTTTTCAATTATTGTTGTATTTATCATATCTCTCATAGTTTTCTATCTAGCTGAATGAGTTTAATTACCAAATATTTCTTTAAAATTTAACATCATATGATAGTCAATAGACGTGAAATGGTGTTAGAATATATATGACATAGAAGCTAAAATATAATATATTAATATCTCATACGTATTTATCAATTTCTCATAATATTTGACTTCCTCATCAGTTGCTCATTCATAAGGCTTATTTGGGCATAGATCTATAAGTATAAATTTGTACTTATCAACAGACAGGATGATGTCCAAATTTTTTTTCTAATTTTTATAATTGGTTTCATTAAGTTTAATTTCTTTAAGAATTACGAGTTAAATGATATTTTTCTTAAATTACTTGACAAACTTATAATGAGTTTATTAGATTGAATTCTAATACAAAAATTGGTTTCCTTCACTAATTTCTAAATGAACTCATCATCAATCAAATACTTCATGATTAATATTTCTTGATATAAGGATATCTATTATTCATTATTTGTTTAGACATAATATTCATATTAATTTTATTATCTAGATAATAGGTCATGTCCAACAAGATTAAACTGTCAATTTATCTTTGAATTTTCACACAATAATTGTGACTTAGATAAAAAGGATATTATTATTTATAACTATGTGTAAACTATCATCTAATTTTAAACCGGTTGATTCTTAAATAAATCTTTCAGATAGAAAAATGATTCATTTGAATAATTTAAAAAATTATCTTTTAGTGATTTGTGTTACGTATACTTGCAAGTTAGTTTGATAGGGTGAGGGTATCAAGACTAACATGTTAACCAAAATGCATAATCTTCATACCAGTAATGAAGATCATGCGATTCTCCCTCAATGGATTCCCTCACTCACTAGATATTTTAAAATTAAGGATTTTTATTTTATTTTTAAATAAAATAGGAATATGAAAGTTAAGCAATTTTTTCTATTTTTTGGTACACAATTATCATACAATTTGTTATATTTATATACACACATCTATCATCACATCCACAATTACATCTCATGATATTCACTAGACATGCCTCAACATGTATATATTTACATGCCACAATATATATGTATTCCCATGTCATAATATATATGTATTCACATGCCATAACATATATATATATACACTCATATGCTAAAAATACATGATAACTTAAGCATCACATGTATCTAAATGTTGAACACCCCAGTTATATTGGTTTTAGGATACTTATATATATATATATATATACACTCATATGCTAAAAATACATGATAACTTAAGCATCACATGTATCTAAATGTTGAACACCCCAGTTATATTGGTTTTAGGATACTTATAATCTTAGACTTTCTAAGAAGAGGTTTAGGCTTGGGTTAGTGCCTAAAACTAGGTGAAATCTACTTGGTTTAAACTATAATGGTTGGGGTGGTGTTCCCAAATAAAAAACACAGAATTTGTCTTGGTTTTGAAATTTTTGCCATGATCTCCACCACTCTCAAACTCTGCCATCGACATCGTGAGCTCTTTCATGTGCATCATCATTACCTACAACTACCAATACAAACCATTATCATTGGCCACATCAACCACCGCATACACCATCACTGACTGTAAATACTACTAACATTACTGTTTTGGAATTTTTGTCGTGATTACCACCACTCTCAATATCTGTCATCGTGAGCTCTTTCATGTGCATCATCATTGGTTGCAACCACCATTACAAACCAATAATGTTGGCCGCATCAACCACCGCATACATCATCTCTGATTGAAAATGCTATCAACATTATTGTTGTTGGCCATGACAACCTCAACAATCACCATCACCAACAACAAATATCATCGTTACTATCATTGGTTGTGATAACACCTACAATCATCATAGCTGGCAATGAGTACTATCGTTGACACCATCGTTAGCTTCAAACACTATTATCGACACTATCATTGGCCACATTTATCACTACCAGGCACCATTGTCAAACACCATCATTATAGAATGTTCAAGAGAAATGCAAAGCATAAAAATTACACTCCCATGTGAAAAATTATGCTATAATAAGCACAAAATACATCCCATAAATGAAATGTGTCCTTAAAACCCTAACACTCAACCATAATCCTTAAGATATAGTTGGGTTGTTTAACTCGATCAATAGAGGCTAGAATATCTTTATTCATGCATGTTATTAACACAGTCCTTCCGATACCATTGTTGGAGAATAGATGGTTTAAAAATCCTTCAACACGATAAGCATAAGATAAATTATTTTCTTTTCGTTTAAAATTAATACTAATTTCTTAAATGAATGACATGTCTACAAGGTCACTAGCATTTGACAGAGGTCTCTCCCATATGCCAATGTTCCAAATTTTGTGAGGAAGACAGTGATACATGTCGTTCCAACCTTTTGTTTTTAAATTAAAAATTTAATAACAACTATCGCATTAAATGTGATGTTTTATTATCTTATATTTTAAAATTTCAAAATCTATTATTAAAGATTTTAATTGTATATATATAATCAAAATTAATTTAATACAAATCAATTAATTTGATTTAATAATATTAAATTAAATAATTTGATTTTAATCAAATTAATTATTCTGATTAATACACATACATAGTTTAAATAAATAAATAAATAAAATAGTTACATAATTTTTTATTGCCCTTGATAAGATTATGAAATGAATTCTAGCTTAAATAAGATCTCATGTTTTCAATATAAATTATATTGAACTTTAATTTATATTAAGTATAATTTATACTACTATAAAATTATAATTATATTCTCTTATTTAAAATAATGTGTCTTTTGTTGCTCAATATTTATTAAGTTCTTCGTATTATAATTATAAATACCTATTGATTGATTTAATTACTGATAATTTAATTTAATCAATCTTTAATTATTTTTTTGAAATTTTTCATTAACTTATTTGAAATATTGGATCAAAATTCACATGTATAATTTAGCAATATCAAAACTTATAAATTTCTTGAAGGAACCATCATCAATCTTTTCTAATAGAACATGAACTTCATTAATTATTAGTATTCATCATATGCTTAATAAAATTATTGAAAAAAATCATATTGTTTATTAATTAAAATAATTATCAACAAGTGATAATGAGTATTAATTATTTTAAGAATAAAAATAAGTGTTTATAATAATATTTACATCACATCGATCTTGTTTAACACACACAAGTATAATGACGCTAAAAGTTAGAACTTTACCTTTTTCTGTAGTCAAGATAAACCTATTGATATCTTGTACTGTAATCTTACTGATAAGTTATGAAATCTTGTACTAAAAGAATTAATAATTTGATCATATGTATGTAAGTCAAATGTTTCGTACTAAATCATCTAATATACATAATTAACTACACATTTGTTTTCACAAATTTAGCTCGTTATACATTTGTTTTATACTAAAAAATGATTTTTAGTATAAAACATTTTCAACATTATCTTAAAATTAACAAATTAACAAATATTTAGTAAGAAATTCTCAATATGTACAGATATATTTAGTCAAATGCTCACAGTTATTGTTAAGTGGAAGACAAGAGGGGTTCCAAGGGCATCCTTATGAAGAGTGGTTGTTTTGTGAGAAGTCATTCATTAAAAAGAAATCAACTCTTCATTAAATTATGATTAGATTCTCAATACAGTTCCCAAGCATTATAGCAAAATAAGATTTTCCTTAAAATCATTAAACAAACACTTTTTTGCAAGTTTGCATTGAAAATGTGTTACTTTCTCTAATTATTTGTTGATTTTGTTAGGAACAAAAAAAGAAATTAAAAATTTTCAAATTAAAAGGTTTTATTTTAATCATATTCTACATCTACTCTCAGCCATTTAAATTTTGCTCAAGGGAATCAGCAAAGGGTGGAGAAAATGAAAAGGGCATTTTGAAGAAAGATGTGCTTGCAAAGTTTCACGAAAGGAACTTATTGGTCACTGCTCGAATTTCAATGTAGGCGTTATCACATTGAAACTATGGAAGATTGCCATATGCTAAAGATCGTGGGTGGCAAAAAGGTTATACTTCGCTTCCTTCTAAGTCTTAATTTCTGTTTCCTACGATTCTTAATGTAGTACAGTAGTTTTTGAATTCACGGACTACTGTTGATTCTTAATTGTTGTTATAGACGAGATTCTTCGAGGAGAGAACTAGACTGAGCTAAAATGCTGCACTGGGAATGGATGCAAGCAAATTTTGACTGCATTGAATTTTCCAGAGCATACTTATGGTGAGATGAAAGTGGAGATGCCTTGAAGAGTGGAGCTTGTGGCGCAGTGGAAAATACACCAAACACGGGTTGGACTGTGCAAATCAAGTGGTGGTTCGGTATCAATATCTTTACCATCATATATTACAATGCTTTTAGTCAACTTGAATACAACGTGCGTATGAAGGTTTGCTCTTGCAAAGAATTGTGTACAGTTCCAAGTAATTCTTAGGATGATTCATGTCCACCTCAAACTCTAGGTGTCGAATTTAGTTGGGTTGGATGATTGTCATTGAATTTTTGTAAGTTGAGTTTACAACTGAAAATAAAGTGCCCAAGTTGGTGTTTGAAGGCTGAATCAGCAATCCATGCTCAAAATCAAAGAGAATGCAGCAGTAACTATTTTCACAGTGAACAAATTCAATCAAATACGGTAATGCCAAATACACAGAACAGTGTAGACATTAAAGCTCGGTTTCCTTTGTCTTGTTTTTGAACTATGTACATAGTTTTTCTAACATGGCAGACACCTTAAAATAGGGTGCTACCTTCTAGAAAAAAATTTGGCTTCATCGTCATCTTCCACCTCAACTTCCCATCCCTACACTAATTAAACCCTATCCTAACTCTATCTATTCGTCACTGGTTCTTATCTATTGTCCGGTTGAAATCGCTTTTCTATTCTAAACCCTTCTTTACAATGGCCGCATCAAACCTGGTTCTCACCTACCTATGTAAAACTACATTATCATCATCTTACTTGCTTCAACGAATGGCGATTGCACGCTCTCGGTGTCAGAATCAGCAGCAGATGAACTACCTGAATCTGAATCTGTACCCAAATACATGCCAATTAAAACATATATTATGGAAAGTGGAAACCAATGCGATTCCAGTTGAACTTTTACGAATCTTACCTCTCGGGGAGGAAGAGCCACTGCTACCAGTGGAACTGCTACAACTCCCACTGGTGCGAACATCTTTTGCGATCTCGACTGTTGGATAATTACCAACTGGTGCTTCTTCCCCAATGTCAACATCTTCCTCTCCACATCCTTTGTGGTCTGGATCCGCCACCTCGTCAGAAAGAATCTAGCATCGATACATCCAAAATTACCATCATTACATTGGAAACCATGCAGAGAACAGTAACAAAAATGGAGGGTATTGTATTTACATGGGGTGCTGGGTTTTGATTGTTAGCAATCTCCTGTCGCTTTATCTTGCTAATCATCTTCTTGTAATTACCAACAAATCTATCAAGCTCCCAAAGCGTCTCTACGTCCATAGCTTCAATGTCTAATTCAATTGCATTCCCATCTTCCTGAAACAAACCATTTTTCCTCTTCAAAATGTGGAACAACTGTGTCATTTTCTCCTGGGGAAGGCCCTCCAATTCCATCGCCAGCTTTGACTTCTCACTGAAGCTCATATCTCGCTTGTTCGGATCCCTAGCTTTTGGCTTTGGCAACTTCCACGCCTTGCTCTCGTTCCGCATTTGGGTAACCTTGTTATCGAGACCTTGTAACTGATGTGCCTGTTTCGGGTACACCATTTCACATCCCGGGTGAACCAGATTACCAATCTGTTGAAAAACCCTGCCCTGCTCATCCTGAAATTTCTTGCAAGCCGGCGAGAATAAGTCGTCGAACTTTGTTAGCAACTGCTTCGCCATTATGTGCACATCATGCTCTTTAGGGTTATATAGCATCGCATTATCAAATGTGAGCTTTACATCTGCTGCAAAGTCACCCGGAGACTTATAAAATGCCTTTTCTAGATTCAATTTTATCGTTCCCAGGTCCATAGGATTCTTCACAATTTGATAATAATCATATAATTTCATACCCTCAACATCAACGGGATTGTTGAAAACCCAACCAAATCTGTGCTTCATTATTTTAGCCAAAATCTGACTGCACCTCGCCAACATGTTATTTAAAATCTTATCCATTACGGGATCCGAAAAAACACATTTAGGGTTTAGTTCTTCAGAGAAAGGATTACCGGTTCTATTTCCAGATCCCACATGTTTCCTTTTTGCGGATTTAATCGGACGCGAATGCGACTTCGTATTAAAAGAAAGATTGGACTCACCATTATAACCAGTGGTTGATAACTGAGATGGAGGGCACGTCAACAGGTTGTCGCAATTTAAGGTTTCCAAGCGATTTTTTAAGGAACGGACTTGCCTCAGCTCCGAAATTAACCTGATCTTGAGCCCATGTAGTTCAAATCTCGTATAACAATCGAGACTATATTTTACGAAGCCTGCCAGAGCCGGCGAGTGACGGAAATTGTGCAGTGGTTTGCTGGGATTAGAGATTGTGTCGGAGTTGGAATTTTGGCTCGTGCTAGGGTTTGGGAAACTACAATCGTTACCAGAAACTTTCTTCATGTGCACCCTGTCTTCTCCCCATGATGGCGCATTTTGTCTCGCCAATGCGGCTAACGCCATGCGCTAGAGTTGCGGCATAGCTAACCGCGGGCCAGAAAATAACAACGGCAAGACATCAGAAGGGACACCGGCAAAAGCAAATGCTAACAAATAAAATAGAAGAAAAAAACCAAACAAGTCGAGGGTAAGCACTAGCCTAAGCATTGACGGGAAAAAGAAGAAGTGAGCGGCCTCTTCTTAAAGGCTATCCAGATCTGCCCGAGATGTTATAGGGCAGGACTAAGACCGTAGATTTTGGATCCAACGGTTTCGATTGTTTTATTTCTGCCCGAACACGTGGCGATGCCATCTGTCACACTTAAAAGAGGACCTTCGGGTTCCTGTACGTATGTGGTGGTGGTATGGCAGTTGTTTGTTGTTCCGTTGGACGGAGAAAGGATAATTTATCTTCCTCGACGATGAATTTAAGAATTTGTATTTCAAAATAAAAGTGTAAATTAGCAACCGCAAATGGTCTGCGTTGCGCCGTTGCCTAAAAAATTATCTTTTTGGTTCTGCTTCTGCTATCCATTAGGCAAAGCACGCCTAGGCATGGCAACTGGGAGGGCCGGGGGCGGGGCGACCCTCCCCATGCTCCGCTCCATCAGGGATTCTTCAACTCGTTCCCCGCCACACACCCCATTTATGGTGGCAGTCCGGGGTGGGGATTTTTTGTTATGGAGCGGGGCAGGGCAACACCCGCCTCTTTTAAGTTTTATTTATATATAAAAGTTTTTTTTTGAAAACTGTAAAAAATAAGTTTTATTATCATAAATAAAAGAGTTTTGTATGTAAATACTTTGTTTAAAATAAAAAATCTAAAATATAATACATGCTTCAAAAATATGTCAAAACTAGTATGTCTTAAAACGTGTCAATGACTGTCGTTGTGAACGAGGGAAATTATCACGCTGTTGATATTTTAAAATCATAAGCCAGCGTCGTGAATGATGGCTATTGAAAACAATGTAGGGATCCCATTACGCCTCTCGCCCTATGCACCTCGCCCCTCATCCCTCACCCCTCGCCCCTCGCCCACACCCCACGCCCCTCGCCCCACGCTCCTCTTTCATGCCCCTTGCCCCTCACCCACGCCTCATGTCCCTTGCCCACGATGGAGCTCCGTCGAGCTCAAGGTGGAGCTCCAAGATGGAGCTCCAGTGAGCTCCATGGTGGAGCTCGAGGAGCTCTAGTGAACTCCTTCGTCGAGCTCGCTGCAGTGAGCTCCACGAAGGAGCGAGGGGTGAAGGGTGTAATAGGATTCTTACAATGTTTTCAATAGCTGGCATTCACAACGCTAGCCTATGAAGTATTTCACAACGACAGTCATGTCATGCTGTTTTCGGATGCACTAGTTTAGGCATATTTTTGAAACACATATTATATTTTAGATTTTTTATTGTAAACTAAGTATTTCTATACAAAACTCTAATTAAAAATATTTACAACATATAAATTATAATAACTGATAAATATCATATTACATAATTATAATAATTTATAATAATATTGTTCCTAATCATAATAAAAAAACCATAATAAATATTACATATTTCCCGACCCCACACCATCAATTAAAAAAACATAATAGACAAAATGTATAAGTCATTGGTTTATTCATTTTTTTAAAAATCCAAATGTTTTATTTTATTATATTAAAAATAAATAAATAAATATATATATATATAAATATAAAAGACACGGGGTGGGGATCAGGGCGGGATATTATTCCCCAACCCTGCCCCGACCCCATTTCGGGGCAAATTTTTTAACCCCGACCCCACCTCGTCAACCTGATAATGAGGGGAATCACACCCCCATTCTAAGTGGGATCCATTGGAGCGGGTCGAGGTTGGGACAAATTTCCATTTCTAAGCATGAGATGAGTGGTATTCATAATTCGTATTGGTCTTGTAGTTTTAATTTTAAAGAATCAGATTTTTTTTGCTTTAAATTTTACAAATTAACATATTTCATCTAATCTTTTTATTTTTATTTTTTTATTATTGTATCATTTTTGACATTAGAAGTGCAATACAAATTCATATCTCCCAGCAAGGAGATCCTAAATCCTTCAACGGGTAATGGTATTGAATTGTAACATGATTGTTATGACTATATCTAAGGACAACCACAATATAATTTAATTGAGACATGAGTAGGTATTATGAGTCACAAGCTTTAGTAATATATGTGCAGCCTTAAGTTTAGAAACTTTTATTTCATAATTACTAAAGTCAGTTTATCCTTGATTCTCACAAGATGTATACTTATAAAATTACATACACAAACTTAGTATGAGATATAAACACTTAAAAGAAAAAAAAATAACAACTAAAATTTAAAAGTTTGAGTATATATAATATTGAGAACAAAATCCGGTACATAATGAGATCTCTACATCATTAATGAATATTATTATATCACATGTCACAATTTTATTATAAAAGAAAATTTTAGAAAATTTTAGAAAATTTTAGAAAATTTTAGAAAATTTTAGAAAATTTTAGAATAGAAATAGGTCTTGAATCCTCTGAAACCTTTTAGAACTCCACTTAAATATCCTGAAATCATCTTAAACCATCTATAATATTTCAGAATTTTTTAGATCATTCTACAACTTTCCATAAAATCACTACTAAGGACCCATGAGTTGTAACAATTGGATTTCATATCAAATATCAGGAAAACCATACGCAGCTAATATCAAATATTATGAATCGAAGTGATAGTTAGGATTTTAGGATTTTAGGATTTTTTGAGAATAAAAAAAAAGACTCATTGTTGAAATACACATTGTTCAATGAGTGCTCTCATAGAAGAATCATAGATGCATGAGAGAAAATGAGATAGAATGAAGAGAAGAATAGGGGAGAGAAAATGAGAGAGAATGAAGAGAAGAATAGGGGAAAGAAATATTTTATTTTATTACTATTCATGTTTTGCGACCGAGTAATATTTTGTATTCACACTCTCTCACTATCACTCACTCTCTCATGCACTCTCTTTGGCACACATATGTTTCTTCATTTGTAAGCCTTTAAATAATAACCTAAAAAAAATCTCTTACATTTAAGTTCAAGTCACTACTAAATATAAAATATCATTACTTCATTCATGTCGCAACTTTATTTATGTTGCAACTTAATTCATATCATGATCTCATAGAACATGTCGCGACTTTGAAATATTAAGTTGTCAATCACCACAACATAAACATGTAGCAATAATGGTGTTAAAACTTAAATTGAGTCATGATTCATAATATAAGTCGCAACTCTAAAACTATAATTTTTATTCGCTACCTCCATTGAGAGGCTTCCATTTCATTCAGGTTGCGACTCCAATATCAAGGCAATGACTATGAACTATAGTCTTTGTCCAGCTTTAGTCTAGTCATGACTCTATGAAATAGAATATGATTCTTCAATAGTTATTCCTAACTTTAGTTTAATCACGACTCCACATAATACTATGTGACTCCTCCGTAGTTGTTCTAGCTTTAGTCCAATTATGACTTTACAAAATAAGGACGTTATTTTGTTGTACATATAGTGGCTTCATAAGAAGTATGAGCCAACCATAACATTCTTTTACTTAGTAAATATTTCTTTTTCATGTTAATTTTTTTCAATTGAATTCATGTTTATTCAACTTGCTCTCAGATAAAATGATGCTAAATATTAATGTGTGTTGTCCTTGCATGAAATGTTTGAATTCATTTCTAAATGGATGGGACTTTCACTATCGTATATGAGCTTCAGGTTCCTTTGATCTAACTCTCATGGATGAAGCACAACTTTCATGGATTAAACACACACAAATACACCCCTTGATAACTACTTCAAATATGTATTTATATTCTTTAATCTCTAAAGTTATAAAAGATAGGAAATGATGTAGCCATAATTGTAATTGTATTTTTGGCTTTATGAGCATTATGCTCATGCCAACTAATATATATCTTCATATTAATTTTACTTATGAAATTTTTATAAGAGAAAGTGACTCATAGGGCTATCTCTATCTTATGGCACAACTTCAATTGTATGTACCCATGACTTACATGTCATTATCTGTCATGACTGATACATGATTTTCACATTATAATGAAGCTCTTAGGTTAGACATTCTACGTAACTTTCATGTCATTTGAAGGTCAATTCTTTTATAATATGCACAATAAAATAATCATAATTTTGGTTATGTTTTTTTACTTCATGAATCATCAATTAAACTTTCAGTAACTTAGGATTTCCACATATAGGTTTATCTCACAAGATAAAAGTAGAAGAGCTACCACTTTATTAAGGTCAAATCTCTGGAGTGTATCTCATGACTTATCTGTTACTATCTATCATAGCTAACATGCATAACTCTATGTTAGAAGAAAATCCTAAATCTTTATTCTATATAAAATTTACATCTATCAATAATCTATTCATAATGTACCACAAATAAATATTATGCAAGCATATTCACATACACAAGTATAATAAAGCAACCATAGATCCTTATTTAGCCTAACATTGTGAAATAATTCAAATGAAATATTTTATAATTCATTTTGTCTAATTGAGGGTTTCCAATCATAGCTGACATGAGGATCTAAGTCTCAAAACATATTTTCAATTAATCCTTATTTTCATTCTCATTGAATTTGACTCAGAGTAAAAGTTGAGATTCATGATGCCTAGGGTTTTGCATTTGCTTTTATCTTTTTTGCATGATTCAAGCCTCAAAAATTGAATCCATCTCTTTTTTTTGGCAAGGTCTTTAATCCCCCTTTTATTATACATCAAGATCTCAATGAATTGTGGTGTAATTTTTCAAGATGGAAGTCTTGACTTTAGATTGAAGTCACGAAACTATCTTTTCTTTATATCTTTTCTAGAGTTCAATAGTCATGGTAGAAAAAAAATACCATGATTGAGATAATTATTCTTTAGAACTCAAAGTCTTGGCAACAAGAATGCCATGTCTAAGATAATTTCTCATTGAAACTAATAGTCATAGTGATAAGAATGTCATGATTGATGAATTTTTTTGAAGTAGAAAATCCAATGGAAAAAAACACCATGATTGAGACATTTGATTTTTAGATGTAGTATATAATTTGTTTTGTTATCTATTTTAACCATTTATTTTCTTGTTTCACTATTTTATTTAAAGGTGCAGGTACTGATATGTTGAGAGATTGGTCACATGACACTAAGATAATAATGGTCCCACTGACTAAAAATTTTTTTAAGCATGACCCTATCCACTTTGTTCATCTGACTTGTTCTATTTTAAGAACCATGTTGTTTTTCCAATAAATTCATTGTATGCATAATTTGTTTAGCATGCTCTGTTCTTCATCTCTCTCTCTCTGGGTGAATTTGTAATGTAACATTTGGTTATTAATCTATAAGCGCTAAGTATTTTTCTAGTGGACGTAGTTTGTCATGTTGAATGGCTAGCAACCCTAATTAAAATTGATGTTTGATTGTTGTGGTGTTCATTGCTTGTATTTTTGTGCAATCCAATAGTTTCACATAATCACTATCGAGAGATAAGAAATTCTAACATTTGAACACAAAAAACATTATGACTAGAATGCCATGACTCAGACATTTCCTCTCTAGAGTAAAAAATTCATGGTGGGAAAAGTTTACTATGACTAAAATATATTTAATATTATGCGATTTTAGCTTTATAATGAATATATCATGATGTTGGAAAATATTATGACTTCTTATACTAATATGGTACTTGGCTGCCATGATGTGATAATAAATGGTGGCTAAAACCATATTTTAATACTAATGCACCATGTCTCTAAGATAAAGTCACATTGACAAAAAAAATATTTTACACTAAAGAGATCATAACAACTATGTGTGGTAGAGTCATGAAGTGAAAAGATTGATATGATTTAATTTTTAAACTAATGGCCAATAATTACTGCCATAACTACTTAATAAGTTTATGATAGTGTAACCAAGTCATGATATTAAAAATATTATAAATTTCCATTACTTTTTTACCCTTCATATTAGCTTTCCACCCAAGACTACAAATCTTACTTAAATTGCATCTTATTTCATTATTGCTCATCCATTTCTATCAAAATCACTATTTATTGGAATCCTTTCATTATAAGCTCATTTTCATACAAACACATTATGAAAATACTATGACATAACCAAAAAAATTAGTACATTGAGTATCAAACAAAATCATACGCTAAAAGTATTACTCGTCCTTGAGCAAAAAATCTCAATCTCTCTGAAAATTAACTAAACAATAAGAAGAATGATAAAACATCACAAAAAGAAAACAACTATACACTACATCAATGTGGAGAAAAAGGTGGAGTGTATGATCAACTCTTAGGATCTAAATTCTTAAGTGGGAATTGTGTTTTAGAGGTTCGTATCTAGGCATGGATGTAAAAGGTCTCTCTGCATCTCATATGTTGCTCATTTTTTAATTCATCAACTTTGAGATCATACTATATAATACATATTGTCTTTCCCCAATTGAGTTAAGTCAATCCTTAAAATACTCCAGTGCAAAGTACATATATTTTTGGTTCTCATTACACTTCTCCAAATCTTTGATCAACTATTCCTCTTTATAATGCATGATACCCTTTATCTCTTTATCTTGGCATTTTTTCATCTTTTACCACTCACTTGTGATAGATTCATATAGTTTCCCAAAGGCTTCGATGCTTCTCATCACTCCAATCTCTACCATTTTCATCATTTCTTTCAAGATCTTTATAATATGATCCTCAAACTTATCTTGGATAGACAAATAAATACTTTTTATTGAGAAGTATTTTTCTTAATGTATCATATTGCTCAATTTTGACTTTATCTTTCTCTTTCTTAGTATTCACATAGCTTTCTCACTTGTTATATTTGTTTCATTAATTCCACTACTAAGGAACTATGCATCAACATTAGCTTTGCCTTTAATCTCATATCTATATCATCAGTTTACAACTTCATCTTCTTCAAAAGGGTGAGGGCTTCTTTCAAGCCTCCTCCCTATCTACCCATTGGTAAATTGTATTCTAGTAGGGACTCTTCATCAAATCTATCTCCAATTCCTTTCTTTTCTTTTATGCTAACTTCAAGGAAAGTTGATATTTCTTGGCCCACATCGATTAATTTTTCTTTTTTAAGAACCAATTTATTCTCATCTCTTCAAGCCCTCTCTACACATCCACCAATGTTATGGAGGACATTTATGAACATATTTCATCTCTATCTTCAAAAGTTGAGACTCCTTTATATTTGTGTAATATTATATCAAAGAGGGATGAATTATGTGATAGAGAATTCCTTTAATTAGAAGTTGAGAATTGACTTCTCTAATATTTTATTTACATGGATCTTGTAATCTCTTACTATGGCATAAAGCAAGATCACCTTATCTTCCTTGATAAATAGATACGTGGAGATTTAGTTTCAAAATAGATCATAACAATTACAATAAAATCTTTATCTCTTCTATTAATTCTTTCCTCACTAAGTTTCCATAGGTACTTTCAATAAAATACTATAACTACCTTTACCATCTGTCAACATCATGTTATTTGTCTTATAGTTTAGTTGCATTTTTAGGATTTTAAAGGTCGTACAATCTACAACTTCATGTAATCCAAACACTAAATTAATAAAGCCTCAATAAAAACATACCTCAGCTCTTCGCACGTAGCACCACTTATCATGCATGTGTGAAATCCAGGAAAAAAAATAAATACATATATAATATGATTTTTTTAGAAAAATGGGCAAAATGGTCATTTTGAAATAAAAAAATAAGTTGAAAATTTTAGAACCATGATGATAAAATGGATTTCGTCATTGAATCCGTCTTGGAAAATATAGTTATGGTGACAAATTTCGTCAAAATTTGAAGAAGTTAGAATTTAGTTATTTTTTTAAAAATTTATTTAATTATTATTAGAATAATTAGGAAATAAAAAAAATGACCACGCCATGATGTCAGCACATGGCTGCACCATGCGCAATTCAAGCATCAAAGAAAAAAAAAATAAATAAAAAAAACTAAGTCTTTTTATATTATTTTAATAAAATAATAATTAAAAAAATGATGAGAATCTGAAAAATGGGATGCCGAGAAACAAAAATAACACTTTGGGGAGAAAGTGACATAGTGCAGAGAAAAAAAAAATTAAAAGGTTCGTTGATTTTCTTTTGATCATAATTATTATTATTCTAAAGTCGGAATAGAAAACTCCAAGAATAACAGTTATTCTATGCAACGAGATCTTCAGTTTGATATCAAATTTATAAAACTTTCATGAAATATTTTGAAAGGTTGTGGTTTTCTCCTATTTAAAATTTCTTTCTATTTAAAAGTTTTAAATGATCATGGTTTATATTTCAATTTAAACTGTTTAGAAATTTCATTGGTAATGATTAATTGGTGAAAACTTTCTGTGTTTTGTTTAGTAAAATATATTGTAATGTGAATTGAATTTGGATAATTTTAACTGTCTAGAATATGGTTTATTCATAAATAGCATATTTAAATTTCATACGCAAGGGAATATTCTTTATAAATAGGTGGGTGCATGATATATATACATACACTATTAAAAATTACTAGAATACCGACCAAATTATTGACCTAAATATTTGGTCGGTAATTGCCGTCCAAATCACGACCATTTAGCGACCAAAAAAAGGTATCGAAAAAAAAAATTTCCGACCAAATTTCCTGCCAAAGACCAATCATAATTACTGAACAAATATTTTTGGTCAGAAATCAGTTTGTAGTGTGGTTATCCAATATATTACCGACCATTTAACGACCAAAAATATATTACCATTAAAATTGGTCAGCATAGTGGGTTTTCGAATTATTTATAACTTCGTACTTACAAACCATTTACCGACCAGATATATATGTTGGTAATTACTGACCAATTCATGACTAATTTAGAGATCCAAAAGGGACATCAGAAAAAAATACTTCCGACCAAATTTCTGACCAACTACCAACCAAATATATTTGGTCGGAAATATGGTCTGTAAATTAGGAGGGAATTAACGAAAAAATTCCTAAAAATTTACCAACCATTTAACGACCAAAAATACATTACTATTGGTCGGTAAAGAGGTCATACAATATATTTATAACATCGTAATTACCGACCAAACTTCTAACTAAATATTTAGGTCGGTAATTGCCGACCATTTCACGACCGAATATCGACCATACCTACTGACCAAATGTTTTTGGTCGGAAATTGGTCTGTAAATAAGGATAGAAATATCGAATATAAATTGCTGATAAATTACTAACCATTTAACGACCAAAAATATATTACCATTAAAATTGGTCGGGAAAGTGGACTTCCAAATACATATAAATATGTTCATACCGACCTTTTGCCGACCATAAATTTGGTCAAAAATTCATTGTTTTAATTTTTTGATTTGAAAATCATTTGCTAAGTCATTAACACCTAGATTCATCAAAACTCCATCATTTTTTTTGAATCAAACCCGACTGCAAGCTCAAAATCCTTAAATTTATTATCTTCTTCTAAATCCAGGTAAGTTTTTCTTTGTTCTTCTCCTTCAAAATACTTATACATATCTCTGTCTCTCTGAATTATATATATACAATCAGATTTTCATTTTTTCAGTATAATATGATATTAGGTTTTTTTATTTCTCCTCTAAATTTCTTTATTTTTGCTTCAATTTCATTTAATCTAACATGAATTTGACTCGACACAATTAATTAAACTATAATTATTCAGTTTAATCTTTGTTCTTCTGCTATTTAGATTCTTAGGGATTTATTTTTAATTTCAATTACAGAATATTTGCATCCGCATAATCTTAATGTTAATGGTTTATATTTATATAATCATATAAAATTATGTATAAATATCTATACTTTAATATATATATAATGATTAATGTTAAATCAAACTTTTATATAATGTTAAACTTAAATGTCTATAACAGTATATATAAACTTTAATACATTTATATAATCATATGATATTATGTATAAATGTCTATACTTTAATATATATAAATGTATTACATTATAAATACACATTGATATGTTTATATAAACATATAATATTATATATAAATATTTATACATATGTATTATGTTTATAAATATCTATACAAAATTTACATTAAACTATCCATTTATATAATTTTTTATATAATAATTATGTAACATTAAATGATTATACAATTCTGTAAATATTTATATTACATATATTTTTTTTATAAATATAGAATATTAATAATGTTTATATAAAGGTGATATATATACTATATATTATTTATAAAAGTGTTACATATAAATATAATAATATTTAAGTAACATTCATAAATATATTTTATTCACAAATATTATATAGATACAGGTGTTTAATTATATAATCATATGCCAATTTATATAAAAGTATTTATAACTATATTTATAATAAAGTAAACTATTATTATAACTATATTTATAACTTTACATAACTAATTTTTAACTATATAAAAATGTATAACTATATGTATAATTATTTTAACTTTATTTCTAAAAAATATATACTATATGTATACTAATATATAACTACATATAATTATATTATACTAAATGTATAACTATATAAATGTTATATATAATTATATTTTTAACTACATACATATTTATAACTAGATGTGTATAACTATATATAAATATTTGTATAAATATGTAACACTTTATATAATTAAATATAACTATATTTGTAATTATACATACATACATACATACATATATATATATATGTATGTATGTATGTATGTATTCATATAATTAAATTAATATATTTGTTTATAATGTTGTATATATTTATGTATAACTACTTATAACTCCTTGTATGAATATATCTATAAATAACTATATGTTTAATTATATAGAACTATTTATAACTATATATATTATATGTAAAATAATATATAACTAGAAATAATTATATCTTACTATTGTATATAGTAGTATATAAAAAAGTATTTTACTATATCTATACCTATACATTACTATATGTATAAATACATACAATTAAATGAACCATTATATAATCCTACATGTATAAATATACGTTTAAATATATGTGTAACTATATGTATAACCACATGTAACTATATTTATAATTATATGTATAACAATACACAACATTATTTTAAACTATATGTGTATAACCATATATAAATATTTGTATATTTAAATAAATATCTATATAATTATATATAACTATATTTATAACTATAAATACATATATGTATTAATATAATTAAATCAAAATATTTTTTATAACGTTATTGATATTTATGTATAACAACTTATAACTATTTGTATAAATATATCTATATATAACTATATGTTTAATTATATATAACTATTTATAACTATATATATTATATGTAAAATAATATATAACAATAAATAATTGTATCTTACTATATGTATTACTTTAAAAGTTTTATGCATAATTATATTTAAATATTAAATTTACAGCTTATATTTAATATATATTTGTATAGAGTAGTATATAAAAAAGTATTTTACTATATCTACACCTATACATTACTATATGTATAAATATATATAATTAAATGAACAAATTTAAAAACTTACATGTATAAATATACATTTATCTATATGTGTAACTATATGTATAACCAAAAGTAACTATATTTATAATTACTTGTATAACAATATACAACATTATTTTAAACTATATGTGTATAACTATATATAAATATTTGTATATCTAAATACATGTCTATAATTAAATATAACTATAATTAGAGACAATCGTGTTTGTTAAATAAAATGATTTTTTTTAACTAGTTATTGAAGATGATCGTGATTGGATGTACAAGTGTCAAATAGTGAAAGAAATGTTCTCTAATGAATGTGGGAATAAAATTGATGAATTTGTTGTGTTTGTTATGAGACATCCTGAGTGTGTGAATGGTGGTACAGATATAAGGTGTCCTTGAACTTTAGTTAAATGTCAGAATAAAAAGTTTTTGAATGTTGAGACTATGAAGATGCATTTATATAGAAATGATTTTGTGGCGGATTACTATGTTTGGATATACCATGGAGAGAAGCAAGTCCACAGAGGTGTTCAAGTTCAGTATGGGTGTCAGTAAGTGAAACTGATCAGATGGTCTCGGATAATATTAAACACACCACATACCATAAAATAGTTTTTGATGCTGCTGGCCCTGAATTCAACCCGAATGAGGAACCCAATGCCGAGGCAAAGAATTTGAGCTGGAGACAAATCTGTATATGATGGAAATTCTAAGCATACTCAACTTTTTATAGCCATGAGGATGTTAGAAATAAAGTGCAAACACAAGTGTTCGCATGCATGATTTGATGATATGTCTAAATTCATTCAAGAGTTGTTGCTACAAGATAATCTGATGCCATTAGATTTCTACAGCACGAAGAAGTTAGTTAGAGGCTTGGGATTACCCGTACAGGTCATTCATTACTGTGTGAACAACTGTATGATATACTAGGGTGATGATAGTTACCTTAACAGTTGTAAAATATGTGGGCATGCTCGGTACAAGCAAAAGGTTAGGGGTTCTGGAAATAGCTTGTATATATGTAAGTTGAAGGTGCCGTATAAGTAGATGCACTATTTTTCAATAACACCTAGGTTGCAGAGATTATATGCATCAACCGCAACAACTAATGAAATGAGGTGACATTCAAAGCATCATATGGAGGATGGTAAGATGTGTCACCCTTTTGATGCTCCCTTGGAAATATTTTGATGGGTGTTTTCTTGATTTTTCTCCTAAAGTTCAAAATGTTAAGCTGGGTTTATTTGCTGTTAGTTTTAGTTGTTTGGTCAATTTGGACCACAATATTCTGTGTGGCATGTGGTGGTGATGCTGTATAATTTGTATTGATACTTATGTATGAAGGAGGAATTTATGTTTTTGACTATGTTAGTGCTAGGGCCTACGAATCTAAAGAAGAAGATAGATATTTTTTTGTAGCCATTGATAGCATAGTTGAAAAGTATTTGGGTTGTTGGGGTTCAAACTTATGATATTTCCAAATGGAAAAATTTTCAAATGCGCGCTGTCCTCATGTGGACCATAAATGACTTTCCAGCATATTCTATGATGTCTAGGTAGAGTACAACTGGTATGTTGGTATGTCTACATTGTATGAAAGATTCTGATACTTTTAGATTAATTAAGAGCTGAAAATAGTTGTGGTTCGACAACCATCAAAAGTTTTTTCTCATTAATCATCCGTATAGATGTAGCACTAAAGACTTCATTAAGAATAGAAAGGTTACTAAACAATTCCCGGGGATTAGATCTAGGTATGAAATTCTATAGGAATTGAATAACAAAGGCTTGAGGAAGGCGATAGATGTTGATGTTGAGGTTGTGAATGTAGATATATCTAAGACTTGTGGGTGGACTAAGAGAAGTATTTTCTTGGATTTTACCTACTGGCATGAACACTTGCTTAGGCATAATCTTGATGTTATGCATAGCGAGAAGAATGTGTTTAACAATATTTACAATACAGTGTTTAACATTCCATGGAAACCTAAGGATACATACAAGTCAAGAGATGAGTTGAATAAATATTGTCGTCGTCCTCAATGTGCAAAAAATCTTGTCACCAATAAATATCCTAATGTGTCATTTATTCTTAATAAATCACAAAAGAAGGTTGAGTTGGAGTGGAAAAAAACTTTGATTTTCAGATGGGTATGCTTATAATTTGGAAAGATGCATGGATGCGAAAACATCATTAGTTTTGACAAGTTGACAAAAAACTTGGATGAGCCATCGCATTTGCATGTGACTTCTCTCTTAGAGACTAAGGTGAAAATTAATTTCGACAAGGATTCTACTCATGGCAGACATTATGGTCATGGACATATTAGATTTCGATATAATTCTTAATATGGACTGGTTAACAACACATCAAGTTATTATTGATTATGATCATAGAATAATTATTATACACATACAAGATGATGTATGTGTTGTATTACAGTAGGATAAGCATGATGCTTAACTCCAGACTATATATGATTCTAAATGGCATGAACAATTTATGGGTTGACTGACATGTCTCATCCTAGAAGAAGAGGGAATATATAATATGGATATTTCTTAGATAGTTTGTGAATACGAGGATATTTTTCTAGATAAATTACAAGGATTATCTCCACACAAAAAGGTGGACTTTAGTATTGAGTTACATTCTAGTACATCACCTATTTCTATGACTCCACATAGGATGACACCAATTGAATTACAAGAACTC
The DNA here is from genome assembly GCA_029783825.1 of Sapria himalayana. Taxonomy (NCBI): domain Eukaryota; kingdom Viridiplantae; phylum Streptophyta; class Magnoliopsida; order Malpighiales; family Rafflesiaceae; genus Sapria; species Sapria himalayana. The sequence continues at coordinate 10,163,267 of JAREIK010000438.1, forward strand.
AAGAAAAAGATACAATATTTGTTGGACAAGGGTTTCATTAGACCCAACACTTGACCTTGGGATGATCCAGTTCTATTTGCAAAGAAAAAAAGGATAAAACCATTCGATTGTGCATTGATTATAGACAGTTGAAAAGGGTTACTATAAAGAATTGATATCCATTACCAAATATTGATGATTTGTTTGATCACTTAAAAGGGGCACAAGTTTTTTCTAAAATAGATCTTCATATCGAATATCACCAGTTGTGAGTTAGAGAGGCCGACATCCATGAGATAGCATTTAAAACAAGGTATAAGCATTTTGAATTTATAGTAATGTTTTTGGATTAATGAATGTGCCAAAAGCATTCATAGATTCATGTATAGAATATTTCAGTCATATTTAGATCGTTTGGTTGTGATTTCTGTGGATGACATTTTGATCTATTCTTGGTCCGAAGGAGAGCATGAAAATCATTTAAATATTATTCTCCAAATTTTGAGAGAATATAAGTTATATACCAATATTGGTAAATGTAACTTTGGGTTGATAAAATTAAAATTTTTGGGACATGGAGTATCAGCTTCTAGTGCCTAAGTGGACTCTTAAAAAGTCAGGGCAATCATGAGTTGAGAGAGACTCAAGTCAATTTTTGAGATATATAATTTTTTGGGATTGGCTGGGTATTACAATATATTTATTGAAATTTTTTTTTGGTTAGCTACTGCAATGACTAGAATGACTCGGAAGGAAGTTAAGTATGAGTTGACTGATTCATGTGAGAAGATATTTTAGGAATTAAAAAGAAGATTTACTTCAGCTCCTATCCTGATAGTTTCGGATAGGGGATTAAAATATACAGTGTATTGTGATGCCTCGAAAGATGGGTTGGGATGTGTTTTGATAAAATCTAGAAGAGTTGTAGCTAATGGTTCAAGGTAGTTAAATAATCATGAGTAGAATTACCCCACACATGATAAGATTATGGTTATAATCTTTGCTTTATAAATATGGCACCATTATTTGTATGGGGAACAATTTGAGATATATTTAGACTACAAAAGTTTGAAATATATCTTTGCACAATGAGACATTAATATGAGAGTGCTAATGGACGAAGTATCTAGAAGATTATGATTTAACTTTATATTACCATCCATGTAAGGCAAATATAGTGGCTGATACACTTAGTCATGAGGTGCACTAACTAGTATAACTTCGTAAGAATGAGATATGCTTGAAACTATGGGATAATTAAACTTACAATAAAGCAGTCAAAGTCAGGGTATTATCATGAGTTTAGTAGTCATATCTTTTTTATAAAATAAGGTGATTGAAATCCATAAACATGATCCAGAAATATTATTCATAAAGAATCGAGTAGAGATTAGTACATATGATGAAGGTTGTGTTATTCATATGAATGGTAGTCTTCGGTTTAGGGGATGGATTGTGGTTCCCTAGATAGTAGAATTGAGAGAGGAGATTCTTAGAGAATTTAACTATTTTTATTTTATGGTGCATATGAGTGGCACAAAGATGTATAATGATCTTTATTGCTAGAATTACTAGAATGGGCTGAAGAGACACATTGGGGATTTTGTTTGACGATGCCTCACGTGTCAATAGATAAAGGCTGAGCATCAGAAGCTAGCAAGATTACTCTAGCCTTGGGAGGTAGCATAGTGAAAATGAGAGCAGATTACGATGAATTTTGTGACTCACTTATCATGGATATCACGAAAACATGATGCTGTATGGGTGATTGTTGACCAACCTACAAAGTCAGCATATTTTCTAGCAATATGGATGACCTTCACACGCGAGGAATTGTGCATGTTTTATAGACGAGAAATAATCCAATTACATGGAGTGTCGGTATATATTGTATCGGACAGAGACTCTAGATTTATGACTCATTTTTGGAAGAGTTTCCAAAAAGTAATGAGAATACAGTTGGTAATGAGTACTACTCTTCAACCACAAATAGATGGTCAGTCGAAAAGGACAATACAAGTTTTGGAAGATATGTTGCGAGAATGTTATCTAGATTTTAAGGATAGCCGGGAAGAATATTTGTATTTGTTCGAATTTGCCTATAATAATAGTTATCAGGCAAAGTATCCAAATGGCACCATATGAAGCATTATATGGAAGGTCATGTTGATCTCTAGTTTGTGGAGATGAGGTGGGAGATAAATCCATCATGAGTCTAGATGTGTTTAGAGATACCTCAAAAAAAGTAGATTTAATACGATAACGTCTTATTACAGCTCAAAGTCGATAGAAAAATTATGATGATAGATGATGGTGATGTATAGAATTTGAGCTGTGAGATTATGTTTTTTGGAAAGTTATGCCAAAAGGGAAGTAATCAGATTTGGCAAGCATGGAAAGCTATTGCCAAAATATATTGAGCCTTTAAAAAAAATACTTAAAAAGGTAAAATTTTGTTGCTTATCGATTGGGATTACCACCACATTTATCTGGTTTCCACGAGAAATTTCACGTCTCTATACTTAGGAAATATATTTATGATCCGAGTCATATAATAAATAGAGGCGAACTTATTATTGAAGCAAATGGAACATTTAAAGAAATACTAATGTATATCATAGATAGTCGAGACCAATTTTTACAACGCAAGATTGAGAGCTAGTAAAAATGATATGACAGCATCAAGGAATAGAGAAGCAACTTGGGAACGCGAAGATATGACGTGTGTTGCTTATTCTTTTTATTTGAAAATGAAGGTATGTGTTTTAGTAATTTAAATATTATTTAACCTTAGGGATTGCTTATAATTATAAAGGTATATTTGTGAGAATTTTGAAACCAAATTCTTTAAGGAGGAAAGTATGTGAACTCTAGGAAAAAAAATGAATAAATAAATAATATAATTTTTTTTTTGAAAAAAGAGCAAAATGATAATTTTGAAATAAGAAAAATAAGCTGAAAATTTTAGAACCCTGATGATAAAATGAATTTCATCATTAAATTTTTCTGGGAAAATATAGATACAGTGAAAAATTTTGTCAAATTTTGAGCAAGTCAGAACTTAGTTGTTTTTTTAAAAATTTATTTTATTATTATTAGAATAATTAGGAAATACAAAAAAGATTGCGCCACAAAGTCAGCACATGGTTGCGCCATCCACAGTCCAAGCGTTAAAGAAAACAAAATAAATAAGAAAAAAATTAGTTTTTTAATATAATTTGAATAAAATAATAATAATAATAATAATAATGATTTTCTTTTGATCATAACAGATTATTTTGGAGTCAGAATAGAATAGTCAAAAAATAAAAGTTGCTCTACACGATGAGATCTTCAGTTTGATATCAAATTTATAAAGTTTTCATGAAATATTCTGAAATGTAGTAGTTTTCTCCTATTGTAATTTCTTTCTATTTAAAAGCCATACATGATCGTTATTTATATTTCAATTCAAACTATTTAGAAATTTCATTGGGAATGATTAATTGGTGAAAGGTTTCTGTATTTTATTTAGTAAAATATATTGTAGTGTGAATTGGGTTTGGAATGTTATAACTCTGTCTAGAATATGGTTTAATCATAAATAGCATATTTGCATTTCATACGTACGATAATACTTCATATAAATGGGTGGGTGCATGATATATATATATATATATACACACACATATAAAGGTATAATAGATTGTATTTTGCGAACTCAAATTGGGACAATATCTAGACTGATTTGCACGGTATTTTTTTAGGAGCATGTCTAATATTAATATGCAAACTCAAATTGGTACAACGTCAATGTTTAGTTATATGGTGATTTTTGGAATATATAAGGAAAAATATTTTATCAGAAAACATCCAATATAATTTTTTGGAGGAGGTCTATATTTCTCAGAGTATGTCCAAGAAATGTATATTTTATTCGGAGAATTTCAAATATTATTTTTTGGAAAAGATCCATATTTTTCAGAATAATTCCAAAAAATATATATTTCTATAGGTGTGTATATATATATATATGTATATCTGCATCTATATATAATATGTTATACTTGGCTTCGGCATGTGTGAGGGAGTTGTTGGGACTCAGAATATATGCATATAAATATTCTATCCATAATTGTATTTATATAAACATTGTACTTGAATAAGTGTTGATATATATGCATGATATTTTAAGTGCACTTAAGTAGTGAGTAGCCATATAGAAGTTTACTTCTACTTAGTTTTTCTCATTCCGTTACAGGACTCCTTTCAAGTACATGTCCAGGATAGAGGACATATAGTCATATGGGATCACACGTGTGAAGGAAGCCAGTTATGCCTTGAATGATATATTATGTATTTTTATCCCACTGGGCAAATAAAAGAAAAAATATGAGTACGCTACATTTAGAAAAATTTTATTTTATTGCATATTTTTTTTTGTGATGGAATGAATGAGATCCCTTGGGGGATGTGGTGTCACAACATGTCATCAAGATTAGAGTAAATTTCTATAATGATCATCATGTTGCTCCACTTCTCATGACCTAAAATTTTGCCTTAATTCATTTTCTAGAACATATGATAGAAAGGTGGGAAGACTTCTGTGAATTCTCACTCTCTCTCAAAATTCTTCTTATCTATGTTACATATCATCTATATGTTTCCATTTCTATCAAAATGTTAGTTTAGGTGCCACGACATGGGAGAATGTCTAGGGGGTGTGTGGCTTCTATCACTTCTTTTTAGCCTTGTGACTCATCTCATTCTCCTCTCTTCTCACCCTACACTATAAAATCAATATTGAATTCTTTATTTTAACTTTGATTTTATGCATTGTGATGAGTTTCATCATAACTAGTAAAGAAGGAAGATTCTTTCACAAAAAAAATTAGAGTTATTACATTTCATATAGTTAATGATTTCGTTGTGACTACTAAAAAATAGTCACGACTTTTTCATTGTCATGATTATTTTGTCAGAGTATAGTCATGATAGTATTTGAGTGATATGACTTTGTATGTCATGAAGAAATTCATGGTTGGGTTTGAGTATTATAACTTCTATTGGTGCATCTATAGGTGCTCGAGTGAATGTATAAATATAAAATTATTATAACACATTAAAAAATTAAATCTTGGGTTGATGTTGTGACCTTGTGAGAGTGCCAAATCTTGTTTTTGATTGAGATGATCTCAAATTTTTGTTTGAGAGATTATCTCTTATACGACAAACTCCCATAAGTATATGGGCCATAGAAGTAGTAATATATAAATAAGTTCACATATCAATCCTATAGAGATTGAGTTGGTAGTTCAAAAAATCAATAGTGAATTAACTATTATTCGAGTTGAGTAGATAACTTGAATTTTTGAGATGATACTTAGACTTTAGGATCGACTCATTTCTTTGTGCATAACAAAAATGTTTAGTATTAGAGAAATATTGTGTTTGATTATTGAATGAACGAAAGATTAATGTCAAAATCTCTAAGTATCCTCTTGACATACAAGGTGGATATCATCATTTGACTATCACTATCAAAGATAATCTCTTTGTAATTGTCTAATTGGTATTTCATCACTGAAGTAACACATAAATTCATTCTTGGGTTATTCATATATCTACTCCTTTTAAGTAATATTTCAACATCCTTTGATGATTATTTCAAATATGCACTCATATTCTCTGACCTATAATATTTTAAAGATGTGAGATAATATGGTGATAAGTATGTGTGCTTTTGACTTCATAAGTACTATACTCATGAAAAAGATAATTAACATGCATCTTACCTTAAAATAGACATAAAGAAATCATGCAAGAGAATTTGACTTGTAGGGTTGTCACTATCATACATATGACCTCTTATATGTGCCTCATTATATACCTTTCACCAATTTTTATGGCTAACACAAAACTCCCATACTATGGTGAAACTATTAGGTTAGATATTCTACTTAATTCTCACATTAATCAAGGCTAATTCTTCTAGAATATATACAATAGATTGGTCTTAAGTATGTTCATACTTTCAACTTCATAAGTGTTTTACTTCTAACAATTAAACTTACCTCAATCTTAGTTTTTTACTTACAGGTTTATCTCACATGTTAAGATTGAAAAAGCTATCACTTCCTTCTTACTCTACTATGTGTGTGTGACCCATGATAGACTTGTCACCATCTATAATGGTTGACATGCATAAACCTACGATACAATAAAAATCCTAAATTTTTATTATAAAATACATTTATATCCATCAATATCCAAACCATAATATTAACATAAATATTAACCATATATAAATAATGTTTCCATCACACACAAGCACATAACTCATTCTAATATCTCAACTTAACCTAATATTGAGAAATCTTTTAGTGAGATGTTTTGAAAGGTATCTTTAATCTCATAAAATTATGGTTCCCAATGCAAGCCCAATTAGAAATCTAAATATTAAAACCTAAATTCAATCAAATGTTTTTCGTATTCGCCATAAATTTATCTCTAATTGTAGGTTAGAATCACTCCACCTAGAATTTGTAGTTGCTCTTGGATCAAAATCTAATTCTCATCTTCTATCTTTTCTTTCTTTTCTAAATGTTGTTTAAATACTTCAGGGATGCCATGCAACATTTTTAGTTAGAAGTCAATGGTGCTGACATGAGGACATGACTTTCATGTGACACCTAATCTTCTTTATAGTATCAAAATCCAGACAAAAATTAATGTCATGACTCATGTAACTCCTCTCTGAAGTATAATGTCATGATATTAGGAATGATCATGACTCAAATAAAATTCTCTAGAATAAAATATCATGATATTGGAAAAAGTTGTGATTGATATATTTACTCTCTATAAGATAGTCACTATACTAGGAATGACCATGACTTTAGTGATTTCTCCCTAGAGCACAAGCTCATAACACTAAAAATGGCCATGACCATAGTAAATGTTTTTTAAAATGAAATTTCATGGTAGAAAATAATATAATGACTCAAAATACTTTGTATCTTGGCTTTGTAATTATAATGAATAAGTGGTAGAATTGAAACCTTCCATGACTAAATATATCATTGGGTATTTGGCTGATGTGACAAAAAAGGTCAAGACTATTAAATATTTCAGAGAGTGTGACCATGATTCTAGGATAACATTATGGCCACAAAGACTACATTATATTATAAAAGGATTGTATCAACTCAGTGATAGAGTTGTGCAATATAAAGATTTTTATGACTAGTTTTATAGAGTTATGGCTACAAAAAGATACTTCAACTATTTAGTAAGATACTATAATGTGTATTCAAGTCAAGATATGAGAAATAACTCTCCATCACTTCAACTATTTAGCTATGATTTCACTAATATTCATCAAAATCTCTCAAAATACAAAGTTAGTAAAATCTCTTCAATGAAAGCACAAATATGTGAAAACATGCCAATAAGTAAATGCTAAACTACCCCAAGAAATTGGTACTTGGAGTACCAAATACACACACACAATAAAAGTATTGCCCATTCCCGAGTAATGAATCTCTCTTCATTTTTTTTCAACACAAAATAAACATCACCAAGGTATTACTATGACTTGATTTGGGTATCATAATGGACTATTTTCTTGGTGAATTAGGGTCTTGAATCTTGGGATTAGTTTGGGTGTACGAGTTTATTCATTAAAATTCGTAAAAAAAATTTAGGTTGTCTCTAAAGCAGTACTATATTTAATATTCATAGCTAGACTTTTAATAAATTTATAATTTGGTTAGTAATCTCTATGATCTATGCAAGCTTCTTCATATAATTTTTATATTTATTTTTATCTTTCAGATTGCTCCTCAGGACTTTAGTAATCCTTCAGAACATCTTTACTATATTCTTCCATGGATATCATGACTTTGGAAGAAGTTACAACATTGTTAAATAGGATCTCCTTGGGTAGCAACGTGACTAGTTGTGAAGTCGCGACATATTTTTGATGACTTTGAAAGAAGTCATGACTCCATCTTAAAGCTTCTATACTTTCTTTGGCATGACTTTCTTCATTGATCTAGCATGTAAAATCATAATAATTTTATAAGTAATGACTTTCTTTGTCACAACTACTTCATATTTATATAACTTCATATGTTTCATCTTTAATGCTTCTTCATTGTCTTTTTCTTCATTATATAATTTCAGATGGTTGTAATTATTCTAGAATCTCAAAATGACAAATTCTCATCAAGAATTTTCTAATATTGTTGAATTGAGAATTCCAATATTATTCGTCTCTTCCTTTGCATCCTTGGAGTAGTTTGAATTGGATTTTTTAGAAGTCATGACTTTGAAGAATGATTGAACTTCATAGTAGTATTCTTCTACATTATTACTTATTTTCTTCAATCCAAAGTACATCTAATTTGTCATCTCCATCTTCCACAGACTAACAGTCTTCCACAAATTCTTTTTATCTAAATTTCATCTTTTATCACATCAAGATTCATTGGAGTGGTCTATTAATTCTTCAATAATCTTCTTCATAATATTCTAGATTCTATAAGCTTTTATAGAGGTTGAACTTCACTTTTTATTTGCCCATACAATGTGTGGACTCCCCCCTTTTGACATCAACTAATGTCTACCCAATAGCTAAAAATAGTCACCTCAAGATTAATAGAGCATATTGATCCTCTTCCATATTGAACATAATAAAATTTACTAGAAAAATACTAACATTTTTTAGTGCATCTTTAATGATACCATTCAAAAATGTTACTGAATAATCAATCATTTAAAGTAAAAGAGTAGTTGGAGTAATCTCACATAGGTTTAACCTCCACACAATGGAAAAAGATATCAAATACACACATGATCCCATGTCAAATAATTCATTCTAGAAAGTTTTCTTCCAATTAATGTATAGAATCATAAAAATTCTAATATCTTTTAACTTCCTTAGGAGTTTACATTGGATGATATCACTATAATTCTCTGTCATATTAACCATGTCACAAGTCTAACTTTTCCTTGCTACTCATTACATCCCTCATGAACTTAATGTAACTTGACATTTGTGATAATGCTTTGGCAGATAGAATGTTGATTTCCAACTTTTCAAAAATAATGAGAAATCTCTAAAATTGAAATTCTATCTTTTTCTTTTTAAAATATTTTGAAAAAGATAGATTGGGAAAAAAAGATTTACCTTTTGCATAGTCTTTCTATTGTATATCCTTCAATCATTGTTTCATGTCATCTACATTTATTCCTCTGTCATCACTTTTTCATTTGTCACATTTGGGATCATGAGTTAGGCTATGAGTCTAGTGGGTGCAATGATTTTAGAAAATGTTGGAGTTTTTTGACCGAGGTTGTAGGTTGTGTCATTATTTTGGAAAAAATCATGATTTCTTTAGTTATATCTTTCTCTTCTATCTCAGCTCAACTTTTGACTTCCATATAGAGGTGTCAAACGTGCCGGGCCGGGCCGGCACAACACGAGGCACGGCACGGTTCGGCCGTGCCTGGGCCGGCCCGGCACGTTCAAAAACCGTGCCCGGGTGAATTAAATCCCGTGCCGTGCCCGGGTGAATTAAATCCCGTGCCGTGCCGTGCCCGGCACGGGTCCATCCCGTGCCGGTTCACGCAGGCACGCGTGGCACTGGCGGCGTGCCACGCGTGCCGTGGCGTGAGTCGTGAGTCGCGACTCACGAGTCACGACTCTTGAGTCACGACTCACTGAGTCGTGACCCAACCGGGCCCCGCCCCCGGTAAAAAGACCACGGGTCGGGTCCAAACAGACCCGACCCGCCCCGCCCCGCCTGCCCTGCCCCTGCCGTGCGCCCGTGCCGCCTGGCCAAGCCAAGCCGTGCCCGAGCGGGCCGGGCACGGCACGACACGGCCTTGCCGTGCCCACGGGCCATGCCGTGCCCGACTTTAACACACCGTGCCGTGCCGAGCACGGCACGGCACGGTAGCAAGGCCGGGCACGTGAAAAACGGGCCGTGCCGTGCTGGGCCGGCCCGTTTGACACCTCTACTTCCATATATAGTTATTGTCCCTCCAATTCTCTACCACTTTTAAGTGTAATGGTAAGACAATTCTTTTAATTTGTCTCAATATCGCTCGATAATCCGTTCATGTGCTTCTTCATCATTAATAGTACTAGTTATCCAATTTCTTTATCAATGATTTTTATTACCATCTTCCTGTGTTTATCTTCATTTCAATCTAATTTATCTAGTTTTCTTGAATATTATTTATTTTATTTGTCTCCATGAGTAAGGAAAATATATTTTCTTTGTCCAATTTGATTATCAAGCAAGGAAAACATATTCTCACAGATTATCAATTTTATTTAAATTTGATAATATATAAAGTTATTCTCAAAATTCTTCTTAAATTAACCCACATTATGATAAATATTCCCACAATAACCATATTCTAGGTTTTTGTGACTTCTCATGTTCAAATGATAGTGTATCTATGTTTTATTGTTGTGTTGGAATAAATATCCCAAGTAAAACAAAATATTAGCTTCTACCACTCAATATACAAAGTTCAAAGTTCCTTGTTTCTTGTTGTTGTGAAACACAATTTTCTGCTATACTTAGTGTCTTCTCATTTTGGGCTCCAAACTTATTAAAAAAATATATTAATTTTTACTTTAATGGGGGTTAATATGTCCCACGCCAATACTTTAGATTGCATATTTCTAAATGTTTGATCATTCAGAGTTTGATAGTTATTATTTGCTAGCTTTTGAAATAGATAATGTATTTTCTTGGGAGCATTTTTCTTGATAGAACCACCCGAGGCTAATTTAATTGTATATCTCATATAATTTAGCTAATTAATTATAGAAGGTTTGAGCTTAAAACCATAGTTCAAAATTTTGTGGTGGGATTCTCTTTAAAAGCTTTTTGAACAGTTATGGGTATCATATAATATCTCCTACTTCATGATAAAACACCCCCTCCCTCCCCACATGCACGCACACACGCACAGACATACGCACATATATATATTTGCATAGTTTACTTCTATTTAATTCGCATTGAAAAATCTAACTTTATTAAAATTATTTTTGTGTAAAAAAGGAGCTATTATATCTAAAATATTAAAGGTTGGCTTGTGAAGAATCCTAAATCACTAAAAGGAAAATCTAAGAGAATGGCACTTGATAAGTATATATATTCTATAAATAAATGGGTGTGTAATATATGTATGTGTGTGTGTGTGTGTTAAATGACAAAGGGAGTTATTGGAGGTTATAAATGTGAGGTTCATATTTAAAGATGAAGAGGTACAAATGGAATAAAAAATGGAATAAATAAATAAACTAAATAGAACCAATTGTGTAATAGTTCGATCGCAAAAGGGGCAAGACTACCCAAACATGGGGACACGAGTCTAATTCTCATGGATGTCAAATATGTGACCTATGATGTCTTTTCCAAATATTCTACCCATACTGCTAGGATGGAAGCCTTACTTACTCTGCCCACAGGGTCCCAAGGCTCATATATGGGGGATCGAGGGAATATATTGAATGAGTTTACAAATAAATATACTATATTGATGCTTTTAGGAAGAGAAGAGAAGATATTACAATAAGGAAAAAAATTCTTATAGAAACATAATATCCACAAAGAGAAATGAAATATATTATATGAAGGATTTTTTTATCAAAGCATATGATACAATAAGAGAAAGGTTTTGAAATGCAACATATAAGTTTATGAAAACAAGTTTTTTGAAATAGAAAATTTCTCAAAAACAAGAGAAAGCTTACAAATAGAATTAAGAACTAAAGATGTGAATTAGACGAATAAGAAAAATATGATGAAAAGAAGAAAAAAAAATAGTCCTAATGGCAACCATACAAAAGAATACAAAAATATTGAAACAAACATATGTAAAGAAGAACTTTCAGTGAAGCCCATATAAGCATCTCCTTCCCTTCTCTTTTTTTTATTGTTTTGTTATGTGATTATATTTAGTTGCTTAATTTCTATGGAAAAATTAATGTCAAATCCTATTATTATAACATAAATTTAATAATAGGCTAAGTTTATTATGCTAGAATAGATGTGTCAAATGGGCCTAGGCGGCCTAGGCATGGCTCGGGGCCCAGCCTAGTTTAGTCGTACCTAGCCCGCCATGGCACGGTTTGGGCCATGCCTCATGTCAGGCCTGGCTTGACCCGTGTGCCTGGCCCAAGGCATAGTAAACCAGCCTAGAGACCCAATTGAATTTTTTTTTTTAAATTTAGTTGAAAAATCTAGGTATGACCCACCCCAATACGACAAGTCTAGGCATGACCCGACTCGAACCAGGTACGAGCCAAGCTAGCAATTCTCAAGCTATGCCATGCCTAGCACGACATGGTTATTGTCCAAGGCCATGCCGACCATGGAATGGTGGCTTGATTGGGCCACCAAAAAATAGGCCAGCCTGATTCGACCCATTTGACACCTCTATGCTAGAATTGGTGCAACTTAAGTTGTAGTTCATTTTTTAGAAAAAAAAATATCTTGTTCTTCCACTTGTACTTGTGTATAGTTTTTATATTTCTTAGAAAATATTAGCAAAAATGTAATGCTAATATTAATTCTAGAAATGTTAAGATTGGTATATCAAAGTTAGATGATGCTTGTTTATAATCTTGATTTGGGAAATATTAAAATTAGTTTATTTGTAAATAATATAGAAATATATTATTTTTAATGCAAAACTAAAAGGATTTGTGCTATATTATGTATTTTTTTACTAAATTAGCATAAGAATATGTTTAATCTAGATAAAAAAATTTAAAAACATGCTAGATTAGAAAAAATTGAATGAGAAGATAACCATTCAATTTAGGTGAAATGAGAGAAATAATAGCATAAGAGTGTTTTAATGATGATAGTCGAAGTGTAACAATAACTAATGACATAGACTGAGCCATAAGGGATTATGCTGTCCCATTCCTTCAGGAGCTGAATCCCATCATAGTATGACGAAAAACTCAAGCTTCTTAGTTTATGTTGAAATCCATTATATTTCAAATGCTTCAAACATTATGATAATTTAGTGGGATGACCATAAAAGATCCCATCGTTGTATGAATGAGAAGCAAGAGCCTGAAATAATCTTCTTAGACCCTGAAATTAAATACAATTTTAGAAGGATGAGAAGAGAACCATTCGATTTAGGTGAAATGAGAAAAATGATTGCATAAGACTATTTTAATGATGCTAGTCAAAGTGCAACAATAACTAATGACATAGACTGAGCCACAAGGGATTATGCTGTCCCATTCCTTCATGTCTACATAATCATGAAAGTGAGAAATTCATCTAAATTGCAAGGAGTCACTAAGGAGACTTTATGATTGAAATTATTTTTCTATTCATTGAGAGATCAAAGATATAACTAGAGTGTGATCGAATACTTTACCTTCTAGTTCCATCAATTCATGAAATGATGGTAGAAAATTCTTGATAAAGTATTTCCCCCCAACTAAGAATATCAAACTAAAAAAATATTATTTCTTTTTAATAATTTGAGGAAGAATCACCTTATCAGCCCATGGGAGAAGTTCAAAGAATTTCTAAGAAAGCATCCACACCATGAGATTCCACTTTGGATTTAATTAGAGACCTTTTATAATGGATTCAATGCTCAGACTCATGATGTAGTGAATGTCTCAGCAAATGGAGCACTTCTTTTCAAATCGTCCATTTCGAATATGCTCAAGTCAATGAAAATGAGTTTGAGCCACATATGAGCAACTCAAAATTTGTATCATGTGTATACTATGGGGATGAACATTTATTTGATAACTATCATTCAAATCCATCATATATATATATATATGCTATAAAGAAATTTACAACAAAGAAAATAATTCATTCTCTAACCATTATAAGTCGGGATGGAAGCAGCCTTTAACGTCTCTTAGAGTAATCAAGGAGTAAATGTCACCAATGCACCTCAAAAACCCACTATACCATGTACTTTCCAACAAAATATTCCATTTTAAGGATTAAATGCTCGAGATCAATTATATCATCTTATAACCCTATTAAAGGAATATATGGCCATGAATGATGCAATAGCTCAAAACTAAATAGTATCATTGAGAAATTTAGAGAACCAAATGTGCCAACTAGCAAATACCTTAGATAACCATTCTCGAGGTTCTTTACCAAGTGATATGAAAAATCAAAGGAAGAATGGTAGGGAGCATTGCAATGCTACCATTGGAAATGTCGATAGATAATTTTGAGAACTGAATGGTCTGACTAGCAAACTCACTATACAAGTTTCTAATAGATATTCCACTTTGAAAATTAAATGCTCATTATTTATTTAACTCTCTTAAAAATTGTTAAAGGAATATATGGCCATGAATGATGCCATTATTCAAAACTAAAAAAGTATCATTGATTGAAAAATTTAGAGAACCAAATGGGAGAACTAGAAAATGCTTAAATAACCATTCTCTAGGTTTTTTACCAAGTGAAATGAAAAATCATAGAAAGAATGGTAGGGAACTTTGTAATGCTATCACTAAAGAGTGGTATGTAATCGGAAATGTTGTAGATAATTCTAATCGACAAAGAAAGCCCACTTCAATCCTAACAAATGAGAAGATAAAAGAATGAGATGAAAATTCAAAGAAAAATTATGCATTTGTCAAGGATGCTACAATGACAATACCACACAAATCAGGTCTAAACAAAAGACTAAGCAACCACAACCACTTTTGCTCAATGATTCCACAAACAAAAGCAAGATCAATAATTTAGAAAATTTCAAGATGTTCTAAATTTTCTACATCATTGTAATGCTTGTTGAAGTTTTGGAGAAAATACCCAACTATGCTAAATTCATGAAAAATATTTACTCCAAGAAGAGAAGATTTGAAGAGTTTTGAAATAGTACTACTTACAAATGAATATAGCTCAATTTTACATTTACATGCTCTATTAGTAATAATTAATGTGGGAGAACAAAAGGTGAGTTAGAAGTAAGATCAAATTGATGCCTATATTTTAAAGCATTTAGTCATTTATGAAGAAAGGCCCACCATGGCTACTCTTCGGCTTACTGATAGTGTGAAATCCAAGAAAAAAAATTGAATAAATAAACAATATGATTTTTTTCTGGTAGATGTGTAAAATGGTAGATTTGTAACAAGAAAAATAAGCTGCAAATTTTAGAACCCTAATGATAAAATGAATTTCATCATTGAATTTATCTTGGAAAATATGGTCACTAGTGACAAATTTTATCAAATTCTGAGGAAGCTATAATTTAGTAATTTTTTAATTTTATTTAATTATTATTAGAATAATTAGGAAATAAAATAATAATAAAAAAAGACCATGCCATGATGTCAACATGTGGCTGTGCCATGCATGGTCCAAGCATAAAAAAAGAATAAAAAAATAATAGGTTTTTAAATATATTATTTTAATAAAATAATAGGAAAAAAACAATGGGAATCAGGAAAACGGGATGACGGAAAAAAATTTTGTTTTTGATTTTTTTGATCATAACTGATTATTCTAGAGTTAAAATAAAATAGTTCAAGAATTAAAGTTACTATACACAACGAGAGCTTCAGTTTGATATCAAATTTATAAAGTTTCCATGCAATATTCTGAGAGGTAGTAGTTTTCTACTCTTAGAATTTCTTTCTATTTAAAGATTGTAAATAATCATAGTTTATATTTCAATTCAAATTATTTATGAATTTAATTGGGAATCATTAATTGGTAACAATTTTCTGTGTTTCATTTAGTAAAATATATTACAGTGTGAATTGAGTTTGAATAGTTATAATGATGTATGGAACATGGTTTAATTGTAAATAGTATATTTTTATTTCATACGCATGGGAACATTCCAAATAAATGGATGGGTGCATGATAAACACACACACATTATGGTATAATGAATTATATTTTGTGAACTCGAATTGGGATAACGTACAGACTGAGTTACATGGTATTTTTTTTAAGAGTATTGCTAATATTAATATGCGAACTCGAATTGGAACAATGTCCAGACTGAGTTACATGATGGTTTTTGAAAAATATCCAAGGAAAAAAATCTTTTATTGAAAAATGTCTAATATGGTTTTTCGGAGGAGATCCATATTTTTCAAAATATGTCCAAGTAAAGTATATTTTGTTTAGAGAATGTCTATTATTATTTTTCAAAAGAGGACCATATTTTTCGCAATATTTATAAATAAATAAATAAATAAATACACACACACACACACACACACATCTATATATAATATGTCACACTTGGCTTCGACATATGTGAGGGAGTTGATGGAACTCAGGATATAGGCATATAATTATTTCATCCATAATTGCATTCATATAAACATTGTACTTAAATGAGTATTGATATATATGCATGATATTCTATGTGCACTTAGGTAGGGAGTAACCATGTATGAGTTTATCTTTATTGAGTTTTTCTCACTCCATTGTGAGATCCCTTTCAGGTACAAGTCTTGGACAGATGACAAATCCACATGTGGGATCGCACGTGTGAAGGAAGCTGGTTGTGGCTTGAATAAAATATTATGTGTTTATATTTCACTGAGCAAATAAAAGAAAAAAAAATGTGTACGCTACATTTGAAATTTTTTTTTTGTTGCACTTTTTGTTGTGTGATGGAATGAATGGGATCCCTAGGGAGATGACGTGTCCTAGCTTGGTATCATAGGTTAGGTATACTATTGCCTATAACTAAGAAATTGGTACAAGTTTCATAATGTTATAGAAAAGTTTAGCGATATAAATATCTAATACTTAGATAAAAAAAGAAAAAAAAGGAACACTAAAGTAAAGAAACATAAGTTTAGCAATTTAGAAAATGAAAATTTATTGTAAAATGAAAAGTCTTTATTAGTTGGCATGTGCACTAATAATAAGACATGAATGTGATTCTTAAATTATTATTTGATTTATGTAGATGGCAAATAGAGAATGAGGACATAGAGGATATCCATGAAATGAGGATCAACCACCAGCCATCTTTGATCAATAGGCTTTTATTGAGGGGTTTGTGTCACCATTGTCAGGTTGCACAAACTAGTGTAGCTAAAGGTCAAGAAGAGTCAAGTAATCTCCAAAGGTTAAAGACATATCATCCTCTGACATTTATGGGAGGAGGGAACCCAATGGTAGCATATCATTGGTTTTGACAAGTTGATAAAATTTTAGAAGCTATGAAAATCACTTTAAATGCTACAATGATCTGGCTAGTAGTGTTTTAGCTAGAGGGTGAGTCACAATTTTGGTGGGATTGGATCAAGGTCTTGAAGAATATAGTGGCAATGACATGAGAAGAATTTCAAGGAACTCTTCATGGAGAAATATTTTCTGACATCAGCTAGACATGCCAAGACCTGAGAATTCCTTGAACTTAGGCAAGAAAATATGATAGTGCTTGACTATGTGGTTAAATTCACCAAGTTAGCATGTTTTGGGGATGATTATGTGGTAACTAATGTGGCCAAGATTCGGAAATTTGAAGATGAATTGAAATTGTCTATCTGAGGTAAGATTATGAGATTTCTTATCCAAGATATTGATTTGAATCTTAAGACAGCTTTAGTCATTGAGTGGGAGGTCGAGAATGCATGAAATATTTGAGAGATGAGAAGTGCTAGTAGAAAGATAAAGGAGGGTCATCAATTTTTTTGGAAAGTGGTAGGGACCTTTTATCTCATGAGGATTTTAGGGACAAGGTCATGGTTATCAAGGCCAAGGCCAGACTATGAGTTCTAGCCAAATTGGATAGAAAAATTATTTTTACTATCATCAGCATGAAAATTGGAAATGAGAGTGCCAATTGAAGCTAGGATCCCAGGATTATGAGACATCATAGTCCTAGACATATGTGATAAATATGCAAACATGATTTATTCCTCCTTTCTCTATTATGAGTCCAGAGAATCGAGTGCAATCTTGGGGTATTTCACAAATATCTCTTACTTCACAAGCATACCAAGGAGGCCAAGGCATGGGTCGATGTCGAAGAGAGGGCTCACAGGTTGGGACTTTGAGGATCCAAACATGTGTCTATGCTATTACACCACAGTTGGAGAAGATAGATCAATCAATAATACAAGGTATTTTCTTGCCTTTTCATTTATGGGCAAGAGTTTTATTTGATTATGGTGCATCACATTCATTTATTTTATATCATGTGTGAAAGAACTGGGATTAGAAGTTAAAAACTTGGATAAGCTATTGCATGTGACTTCTTCCTTGAGGACTAAGGTGAAAATTAGTTAGATATATCAAGATTATGAGTTAGAAATCTCAGGGATTCTACTCATGTCAGACCTAAGGGTCATGGGAATATAAGATTTTGATGTATTTCTTAGCATGAACTAATTGACAGCACATTGAATCATTATTGATTATGATCATAAAAGAATTATTGTTCACACACCGGATGATGTATGTGTTATATTTCAGGGGGATATGTATGATGCTTTACCCCAAACAATATTGATTCTAAATGGCATGGACAATTGATGGGTTGGCTAGCATGTCTCACCCTAGAAGAAGAGGGGACATTGAATATGAATCTTCCTCGGATATTTTTGAATACAAAGATGTTTTTCTAGATGAATTACCAGGATTAGCCCTATCTAGAAATGTAGACTTTAGTATCGAGTTATATTCTAGTACATCACCATTTTTATGACTCAATATAGGATGCCACTGATTGAATTACAAGAACCCAAGGTCCAGATACAAGATTTATTGGACAAGGGTTTTATTAGACCCAGCATTTCACCTTGGTGTGCTCTGGTTCTATTTGCAAAGAAGAAGGATAAGACCCTTCGACTGTGCATTGACTATCGATAGTTGAATAGGGTTATGATAAAAAATCGATATCCATTACCAAAGATTGATAATTTGTTTGACTTATTAAAAAAGGCATAAGTCTTTTCCAAAATAGATCTTCGTATTGGATATCACTAGTTGTGAATTAGGGAGGTTGACATCTCTAAAACAACATTTAGAACTAGAGGTGTCAAATGGGCCGGCCCAGCACGGCACGGCCCGTTTTTCACGTGCCCAGCCGTGCTGCCGTGCCGTGCCGGGCACGGCACGGTTTTTAAAATTCGGGCACGGCATGGCCCGTGGGCACGGCAAGGCCGTGCCGTGCCGTGCCGGCCCGCTCGGGCACGGGCGCACGGCAAGGCAGGGCAGGCGGGGCGGGGCGGGTCGGGTCTGTTTGGACCCGACCCGCGGTCTTTTTACCGGGGGCGGGGCCCGGTTGGGTCACGAGTCACAACTCAGGCACGCGGGCCGACGTGCCGTGCCAAGGCACGAGTCGTGCCGGGCACGGCCCGGCACGTGGTTTGTGCGGCCGGGCCCGGCACGGGCCCGGGCATGTTTTTTTATCGTGCCGGGCCGGGCCGGCCCGGCCCGTTTGACACCTCTATTTAGAACACAAAATGAGTATTTTGAGTTTATAGTAATACCTTTCGAATTGATGAATATGCATGTAGCATTCATGGATATCATTCATAGAATATTTCAATCATATTTATATAATTTTGTTGTGATTTTTGTAAATGATATTTGATTTATTCTCAGCCCGAAAGAGTGCATGAAGATTATTAAATATTATTCTTTTAACTTTGAGAGAACATAAGTTGTATGCAAAGTTTCGTAAATATGACTCTTGGTTGATATAAGTAAAAATTTTGGGACATTTAGTATCAGCTACTGGTGTCCCAGTTGACCCTGAAAAAGTTAGGGTAATCATGAGTTAGAATAGACCAAAGTTAGTTTTTAAGATACATAGTTTTTTGTGATTGGCTGAGTATTACAGAAGATATATTGAGAAATTTTTTTAGTTAGTTACTCTAATGACTAGATTGACCAAGAAGGAAGTCAAGTATGAGTGGACTGTGATTCATGTGAGAAGACATTTCAAGAATTGAAAAAAAAAACTTACTATAGCTCCTATTCTAATAGGGAAAAAGTATATACCGTGTATTGTGATGCCTAGAAAGATGGGTTGGGATGTGTTCTGATGCAATCTAGAAAAGTTGTAGCATATGGTTCAAGGTAATTGAAGAATCATGAGCAGAATTATCCCACACATGATATAGAGTTGGCAATTATAGCCTTTGCTTTAAAAATATGGTGCCACTATTTGTATGAGGAGCAATTTGAGATATATTTAGACCACAAAAGTCTAATATATATCTTTACATAACGAGACATTAATATGAGATAGCATTGATGGATGAAGTATCTAGAAGATTATGATTTTATTTTTACATTACTATCCATGTAAGGCAAATACAGTGGTTGATGCACTTAGTCAGAAGTCACGAGGTGTACTAGTTAGTATAGCTTCGTGGGAATGAAATATGCTTGCAACTTTGAGATGATTCGACTTAAAATATAACAATCAAAGTCAGGGTGTTATCGGGAGTTTAGTAGCTATACTTTTTTTATTAAATAAGGTGATTAAGATCCAGAAACAAGATGCAGAAATATTATCCATAAAGAACCTAGTAGAGACTGGTACATGCGATAAAGGTTAGGCTGCTCATATGGATGATATTTTTTGGTTAGGGGGATAGATTGTGGTTCCCTAGATAGTAGAATTGAGAGAGGAGATTCTTAGAGAATTCCACTGTTCTCATTTTATTGTGCATCTGGGTGGCATAAAGATATATAATGAACTTCGTTGCCAGTATTACTAGAATAGGATGAAAAGACACATTGGGGTTTTTGTTCGATGATGCCTCACATGTCAATATATAAAGGCTGAGCATCAGAAAACATGATGAATATTGTGACTCAGTTGCCAATTACATCATGAAAACACGATGTTGTGTAGGTAATTATGGACTAGCTTACAAAGATGACACATTTTCTAAAAATGTGGTTGACCTTCGCACGAGAGAAATTGTGCCGGTTATACATACGAGAAATTTTTCAATTACATGGAGTGCCAGAATCTATTATATCAGACAGAGATCCCAGATTTATGTCTCATTTTGGAAGAGTTTCTGGAAAGCAATGGGAACATAGTTGGTAATGAACACTGCTATTTATCCACAAATAGATGGTCAATCAGAAAGGATTATAAAAGTTTTGGAAGATATGTTGTGAGCATGTTATATAGACTTCAAGGGTAGCTAGGAAGAATATCTGCCTTCGGTAGAGTTTGCTTATAATAATAGTTATCAAGAAAATATTCAAATGGCACCATATGAAGCATTATATGGATGGCCATGTCAATCTATAGTTTATTGGGCTGAGATGGAAGATAGATCCATCACGGGTCTAGATGCGATTAGGAGATACCTTAAAAAAGTAGATTTGATATGACATCTTCTTACATCTCAAAGTCGACAGAAAAGTTATGTTGATAAACCATAGTGACTTCTAGAATTTGAGGTGGGAGATCATGTTTTCTTGAAAGTAATGGCAAAAGGGGGAGAAATCATATTTGACAAGCGTGGAATATCTTTGCTAAGATATGCTAGGCCTTTTGAAATACTCGAGAAGGTGGTTTGGTTGCTTATCAATTGACATTATCACCACATTTATTTGGTGTTAACGAGATATTCCACATCTCTATTCTTAGGAAATATATTTCTGATCCAATTCATGTAATGGATTTGGGTGAACTCATTATTGATGTAAATGGAATATTTAAAGAAGTACCAGTATCTATCATTGATAATTGAGACCAAGTTTTGTGATACAAATTTGTGAGGATAGTAAAAGTGATATGATGGCATCAAGTAATAGAAGAAGCAATATAGGAACGTGAAGATACTATGCATGTTGCTTATCCTTTATTATTTGAAAATGAAGGTATGTTTTTTAGTAATTTAATAATTTTAAACTTTATTGTATGCTTATAATTGTAAAGGATCATCTATGCAAATTTAAGGATGAAATTCTTTAAGGAGGAGAGAATAATTCAGGAAAAAAATGAATAAATAAATAATATTATTTTTTTTAGAAAAATAGATAAAATGGTAATTCTGAAACAATAAAAATAAGCTGAAGATTTTAGAACCCTGATGATAACATATATTTCGTCATTGAATTTATCTTAGAAAATATGACAACGATAACAAATTTCGATAAAAACTTTCAATTCCTCTTAGGTTTATTAAACTAAGATCATCAAACCTAGTTAACAATTTCATAAGCTACTTTATTAAAACTTTAAAACCATACTAGTATGCCAAACAATAGGTAGCATATGATCTTTTCATCCATGCATATAAAGAGTCTATGAGTTTTGTCTCATATTCTTTGCCTATTTTTAAAATTAAGTTCTTCAAAGTCATTCATCTCTTTTAACTCAAATACAATATTCATGATGATGACATCTGATTACTTGACATTATCACTAATTTGAGCAGCATTGCATAGTCATACCTTATGCCACCATTTTATGCAAAAGTACACATGGGACTCATGCACATTTTTGTTTACTAAGCATCAATATAAGGTTATGAAGTATTCTTCTTTCTCTATTTTTTTTTAATTTTCTCTTCGAAGTCATTCATCCTCTTTGACGTGAATCCTAATATTTATGAAGAAGATACCAGATTTCTCAGCATTATTGCATACTCATACCTTATGTTATTATTTATGCAAAAATACATGTGGGGTTCATGCCCACTTCTGTTAACTAAGTAACAATTTAAAGCAATGGAGTACTCTATTCTCTCTTTTTTTCACATCCCCCATAAACATAAGTCATTCTTTGCATTTCAAATTATCCTCTGATACTTCTTTTTACTTAGTCTTCTAATTTGGTATCAAAGCTTAATAAAATAGTTCTAAAATCCCAAGTCCATTTAGTTTAAGATTTCAAAGGTTTATTAAAATAATTTAAATACCATCTCATGTGTATTTTATAGGGAATAGAAATATATTAAAAATAAGTTAGAGCATTTATCTTTTATTACTTTTTAGTAATGTCTTCATTTGACTTCATTGAATAACACTTTGGCTACCACACTCTACAACTACTAAACCGAACTAAAGATTCAACAAATTAAATTAAATTGGCAGAAATATACAAGGGATAAAGAGACTCCCCTTAAACTTGTCAATTCTTGTTTCTGTCTTTGTTGGTATAGATTCTGCTATTCTTTGGCATCTTCTCTTTGAAAAATATTCTTAGGAAACTCAATAAGGATAACCACTACTTCTAGGAATCCCATTTCATCATCCTTTAGCCAACCTAAAGGTTTTCAATGAAACAATTAAACTAAAATAAAATAATATTAAATAATACCATGGATTGCCTCTCATGAGGTTCCTGAATGGATGAATTAAAAAGTTTAAATGATTTCTCTGATAAATATAATGATTCAAAATGTCTCTCATGTCAAAGAATTACTTCTTTAACTTCCATGTTTGTGACAAAGTCACAATCACTCTTTTTGTCAAATTGTACTTATGATAAAATTTTTAACATTTATTTGTCACAATCTCATTGATAATAGAGACCAAAATATTGATGATTAATAATTTCTATATCTTATTTGGAAAATGCATAATGTGGAACATATTACATGTCACTTATTGAACAATAACTCTCATGCTAAGTGCTCCTTTTTTCAAATCAATCAGAAATCTCCAAGTAGAAAGGAACGGTCACCACAAAAATGATTAGAACTTCTTTATGAGCTTAAAATTCAAGCATGATGAACTTGTCCACTTATACTAACACATATTCAATTTTTTCTTCGAGGTAAGCAAAGGACATTTTAGAAAGCTGGTGAATAATTATGTTGGGTCTATATTTTCTAATACCTAGTTGTTTGAAAATGAACATAGGCAACAAGTTGATACTTTCTCCTAAATCACATAGAGCTCTCTCACAATAAGTACTAGCAATAGATAATGCACCATAAATCTTCTAAGATTTTTTAATGTGGAGTTTTTCAAATATGACATACATATGTTGGATTAGATCAATAGTTATCAAAAAAATGTCGATCTCTATCATATACCCAAGATACAATATTTAAATTACTCATATGTGGTCCATGACTCAACTTCATTGACTTTAGCATATTCAAGATGGAAGAAACATTTGCTACCATAACTGTAAGAGTATCAACTTCATGCACTCCAAAAACTCATCTTCATGTAGGCTCTACTATAGTAGGCCAATGATCATTATTATTAGTTAGTCTTTATACAATCTCGAATGCTTCTTTTTAAGATTTGGCAAGAAGAGATCTTGTTACTGAAGCATCAACTACATCATGAGTTTGAGCATTAAGTTCACAATAAGAAGTCTTCTTTTCATACAGTAAGAAATCTTGTGATGTAGATACTTCCTTTGAAATTATTTGAACCTTTCCCAAGCCTCATAAAGTGATTCTTCCTCAAATTATTGAAAAGAATAAATGTCATTCCTTAATTTGACATTCTTATTGAAAAGAATAAATGTCATTCTATAAATTGATGGGACCAAGAGGTAAAATATTCAACACCACTCTAGCCATATCTTTTAATAAAGAGAGAAATAATTTCAACCATAAAGCTTCCTCTATGATACCTTGTTGTTTAAATGAATTGCTCAGCACAATGAACAAGCAAAGATGAATGTGATGATCTTTAATGGACATCCCATTGAGTTTTTGTATATTTTGAAGCATTTCTAACATAATGGGTTACAACTCAAATGGAGAAGCTTCAATTTCTGGCCTTATTAAGGTAGGATTCAGTTTGTGAAGGAATGAGATGGCTTAGTCCTTTATGATTCAATCTTGATCATCAATTACTGTTATAGTTTAACCAGTAATATTATAACTTTTTTATGCTATCATTTCTTTAACTTCACCTAACCTGAATTGTTCTCTTCTTCTTCTTCGTCTAATAGTGTAGTCAATTTCAATGTCTAAAAAGATTTCATGTTATTTCTGCTCATTCATATGATGAATACACTATCCAAGAAATAAAAATTCCACAATACAAAATGAAATAAAAACTAGTTTCTATAATAATTTTTAATATTCTAGTAATCGATAATGGTGCCAAAACATTGTTGGATATATAGAACAATGATGTGAAACTTAAAAAGCTCACATAATTGTACGTGATCAAGTAATATAGAAGTGAATTGAGTATCATTTCCATATAGAGTGAATATGTGTAAAAATAATATTGCAAGAACTAGCTTTAGTTAAGTAATTAAAAGTATTTAATTCAAGAAACTAAATATAAACTCAAATAATGAATAAAAAGTGAATTCTAGGATTAACAAAAACAACAAATATGGTGATAAAAAGTTTAGAAAGTAACAAATTTATAATGGATTGTGCTAGAATTAGTGAATTTATTTTTAAGTTGTTTTTTAATTATATTTGTCACTATTTTCCAGTAAACAAGACTTCGGATTTCACATGTAATTTTTATAAATATAACTTTCTTTTAGAATTTTTCATCTAAGTTAAATATATTTAAATATTAATCTAGTGAAAAGTACACATATTATAGCATAATTCATTAGTAGATCATATAAATTTGATCTACTAATCTTAACCTTTCAAAAATTAACATTAGTAATGTATTTTTACTAATATTGTTCAAATAAAAATAAAAATTCTTAAAAAAAATACAATTAGATGAGTAATCGAAAATTGTATTAAAAAAATGAACCGCCACTAATTGACCCAATTCTAGCATAATGAACTTATCATATAATTTAAGTCATGTTATCATAATAAAGTATGGAATTCATGGTTCAATATAAGTTAAACAAATAGATACATCGCACAAAGATAAAATGATTGCCTCTAGAACTTTGACTTTTCTGTATCATCCTATTTACTTTTCTTTGTTTTGTATCCTTTTGTTTCACAAAGATCTTCTATTCAAAAAAACATGTCAAAAAAATAAGTTTTTGAAAATGTTTCCTCTTCATACCCTGGTTCTTTTTTTTTTTCATGGTTATTTGTCTTTATATATATCTAATTCTCTTCATGTTGTAAGCTTTTGTATCTCTTTTGGTTCCTCATGTATCCCACCTATTTCGGTTTCTTCTCTTATACATTGTAATTTTTAAAAATTTCTCTCAACTTATCCCCTTGCTGTAAATATATACTTCATGTATATTAACTTCCAATAACTTTCATGTTCCCTTGCCATTTCAAACACACACACGCACACACACACACACACACCAAATATTATATATATATATATATATGTGTGTGTGTGTGTGTGTGTGTGTGTTATATAAATATAATATATATATATATATATATATATTGGTATGCTTGGGTGAGTGTGTGCGTTTGTATATTTGGCAAGTATCATTCTCATTGATTTTCATATAATTGATTTCCGTGTCACCATACATTAGAGTTAATATGTTAGATATAATATATCCATTTCTACATGAAAATACAAAGTGAAAATATTTAATAAAAATTAAAAACAAACAATGTGTGTTAATATATATATATATATATATATATATATATTAAAATACTAAAGAAAACTTTACACTTTGTTTTTATTAATAATGGACAATAAACAAAAGATAATAACTCTAGTCTCTTAGAGTTATCTTAAATCTCAGTCATCTAATAGGTGTAATTCTTTCCATCACACAATAGCTTTAAAAAATAATAGTATGATACCATTTTTTATCAATTCAAATAAAATGCAAGATGGTGTATGTGTATATATACCATAGCTCATAAAAATAGTATGATACCATTATAAATAAACAAGTTATTTTTATGCTTAATACACCTATGTTATGCATTATCAATCAATCAATTTAATTAAATTCTCACTAAGGAATGACCCCTATGTATCTTCTAATATACTATTCTTCATTTAGGGATTTCATGAAAATATCAAATAACTGATCTTTATTTCTAACTAATTCAAGGGTAATATTTTTCTTTTGTGCATGGTGTCTAAGAAAATGGTGCCTAATCTCAAGATGTTTGCTCATATAGTGTTGCACCGAGTTCTTAGACATTCTTTTGGCACTAGTATCATCATATTTCATGGGAAGATATGAAAAATTTAAGCCAGCATCTCTAAGTGTTTGTTACATTCACAAGACTTGTACATAACTTAAACCAATAACTATGTATTTAACTTCAACTATTGATGAAGCTACTTAAGTTTATTTCTTGCTATGCCAAAATACAAGTGAGTAAGCTAGAAAGTGACATATTCTACTAGTATTTTTTTCTATCAATTTTACCACCACTAAAGTCCACATCTGAATAGCTTAACAAATCAAAAGTTATCATATCTAGGATACCAAAAAGCAATATCAATAGTGCCTTTCAAGTAACTTTATATTCTTTTGAGAAGAGACAAATGAGATACTTTATGATTTACTTAAAATCTAGCACATTAGCACACACTCTACATGATATCTTGTCTGCCAATGATCAAATATATAAAAGAATCAATCATGCTTTAATGTCTAGTTTGATCCAAGGTAAGCTTAATAAATTGGGCAAGTAACTTTTTCATCCAAGACAAGCTTAATGAATGGGATGATCATATGTGTGTGCTTTTAAACATTTTCTATTCAAATTGAATTTTTTTAGGAGGTCTATAATAAACTTTCTTGATGCATGAATATTCTTTCCTTGATTTTTTTTTGAATTAAATACCAAAGATAAAATTGTGCTCTATCACCATGGTCATCTCATATTCACTCTACATGGACTTAATAAACATTTACTATAATGAAACTCTCCATTGTCCTTTTGTATCAATCAATATTATTGTGATTTCTTTCTAGTTTAGTTTCATCTTCAAGAATTTGAAGATCTCATCATCAATGGCTCTTTGCAATCCAAATATCTTATTGATAGATTCCTTATTGAAAGGTACCTAAATTCTTCATTATTATCATTTTTTGTCATCCATATCTTCTAAATTAGATTACAATTTCATGATAATCATAGCATTTTTCCTTTACATATGCATGAAACATTTTCCCACTTTTTCTTCTTAACCAATTCCAAAAAATGTAGAATAAATTCATTAAACTCATGCTCTCCTACAATTTTATATGCCCAAGACTAATGTCATTCATTTTTTTCTAATTCTATAAAAAAGGTCATCTCGAATAGCATACCTTTGGGAGGAACCTATTCAGTGTTCAAATTACCAAATATTCTTGAATATTTGGTAATATTAGATGATGTGTACATATGAGAATGAGACATTAATAAATTAATTTCACGACTTTGAATTTTTCTTGGATTTTAATAAATAGTTATGAAATCAAATGTTTTTTGAGATATTTAGTTAATTGACAGATTATGGAGTATCTCCTAGTTTCAATATCCAACATTAGACTACCTAATTGGTCATGGTAATCATTATTTGTCATAACTCTGGCACTTTGTGGATATAATATTATCATAGAGTCATAATCATATTTATCTTGAAAATATTAAATAGTTGTGATATTAATTTCATGTCATAGTAACTAAGTACCTCTTTGGTACTAAAAGTCATGGTCACTTCTTAGTGTCATGTCTTTATCTTTAATATGGTCATATAGTCTCAAGTTAGAGTTATAATCTTTTTATAAAGTTGCTACTTTTGGCATATAGAAAATTACATAACCAAAATTACTCAAGCCAAAGTCATGATAATTATTCAACACCATGACTTTTGGATATGAAATGGTACGTATGGCATTGACTTTGGTATGATCATTCCCGACAACTGTGACTCTTGCCCTCGATAGAAGGCAAAACCACTATTTTTATATTTGGGCTAATTACTAGTACTACAACAATTTTATAGTACCAAAACCATAAGATATATAAGAAAAGACAAGACTAGTACTATAGATATACCTAGCATTGCAGCCTCTTAAAATATATAAAAGACCATTTATTGTGACATTACTATTTTTAGCAATCATGCCTAGAGGTATCAAATGGGTTGTGTCATGTCGGCACAATATATTTTTTCAATGCATGGTCATGCCACCATGCCATGCCAGACACATGGTAAAATTTTCGTGTTGTGCCAGGCACGACATGGTGGCTCAGTCCACTAGCCCAACAAGGCACGGTGGCATAGCCATGCTGCATGGCCATGCCGGATCGTGTCGTGCTCTATATGTGCATGCGAAAGAATTCTATTTCATAAAAACACAATGGGTGGTGGCTTATGTGGCCGGCTAATTAAAATCGGCCATGTGCCTGATTGTTTTAAATTAATTAGACCGCCTCTTCATGGGGTGGTCTAATTTTTTAGACCGCCTCATCATGAGCATGGGGTCGGGGTCTAATCATTTAAAAAAAAGCAGACCTCCTGGGTGACTGCCAATCATGCTTGATGGGATCCACGTGGGCGTTGGAAAAATACCCTGGCCGGTTTACCATTCCATCAAGCCAAGTACATGGGTTGTACCTAATTCGACATGAGGCACAACTCATGCTAGCCCAGCATGGCATGAACCATGCCATGGGGTGGCTCGAGCTGACATGAGGCATGGTTCTAGACCATGTATTTTTGGGCTACACAGTACTGAACCGAGTCAGGCCGTTGGCCATGCTCAGGCCTACCAACCCATTTGACACATCTACCAAGGTCATATGATTCACATGAGAGGTAATTCACAATGTCATACTCATTTCTAGTGGTATGACTATATGATGTTTAATAAAGAACAATGCTAAAGACACAACCACTCTCAGCATCATGGTTATACTATGCACATTAGAGGTCATTCATAATATCATAGTTATTCCTAGTATTGTGGCATTATGATGAATGAGAGAGACAAATAGTAAAGCCATGACCATTCTTAATATTTATGGCCTTATAATGAATGAGAGAGACAAAAGCTAAAGTCAATGCTATTCCTAGTGCCTTAATTTTATTATATATATATATATTAGGCTCAAGTCGTGGATATTACTCAGCACCATGACTTTGTATTACAAAAATATTATGATACATTTTTGAATCCTAATCACTTTCTATAGTCACAACCTCAAGCTCAAGTGATAAAGGCTATGGTTGTAGTTTTCTTCTAAAAGTCATGACTTTCTACTAATATTGCATAATTATTTGAGTATAAAAAAAAGAAGATAAAGAAATCAAGAAAAAATCTTTATCTTCTTCTTCCATGCATGAAGCACAAGTAAAAGTGCATCAAACGAACTCTATGGATGATTTTTTTTTCACTCCTTAAGGTATCCATAACAACCCCCCCCCCCCCCCCCCCCCCCCCCCCTCTTTCTAAGATAGATTCGAGGATTTCTATCAAAATAGCATATGGTATAGGGTTTGTGTAATTTTGTTTGTGTGATGTATAAATGATTTTTATATTAATGAATGCACTTTGATGTATGTTGTGTTATAAAAATTGGATGAGTGAGTAAATAGAACTTGAATTAGGATTTTGACTATTGGTTGATTTGTGTGAGTTTTTGTGGTGGATAGTAACAAATAAACTATGAGGCTAACTTGTGCATATGGTAGAAAAGAAGTGAAAGCTCTTTTGACCATGATGTATGAGATAAACCTATACATTAAAACTCAAAATTTGGGTGTATTAATCATTGTGATTATGGTGCTTATGAAATAATGAGGATGAATGATTTTAGATGCCAATCTATTATATATATCTTATAAGAATATGGTTTTGATTGATGTAGATATTATATAGAATATTTTCTTAGGGTTTCACTTTAGTATGAGAGCCACATCATCACTAAAGAAAATGGTGATAGGTAATCCTCAAATTATGTATACGTTATTATGACTCATAAGGTGGTGATAGTGATTTGAGTTGTTTTTTCTCATATGGTTCTTTCTAGTAAAACTCGAGGGAAGAATATGTTAATTGTGTGAGTATGATGATTACAAAGACAAAAATATAAATGCTTATAGAGAAAAAATAGAATTGGAGAAGATTTTCTAAATGGATTTTTTTTATTGAATGATTCTTCTTCATTTAATACAGAGAATGAAAAATATTTATACAGCTCATACACGTGACAAATTTGAAAGAAAAAAACCGATATTCCTAAATTAGTTCCCTAAAAGTAGTAATCAAATAAGCTACCATTTATGCAGGAGAAGTTGTTGCCCTTAGGAATCCTTGACACCAGCCATATTCAACGAATAGATTTTTTTAATGAGTATAATCACCCTTATCTCTCCATAAAATGTGGGATACACCTTATACGTTTGAATCAGAGTTGCCAATACCCTCCCGCAAACTGAGCCGGGGCTGAAGACATAGTTTGGTGCGAAATGAAGCTAATGTAGCTTTTGGGATAGATTTTGTAAAGAGATCAGCAACCTGGTTAGTCGAAGGAATATGTTGAGTGACAATAAGCCCAAGAGCAACGCGTTCATGTACAAAATGATAATCCAATTCGATATGTTTACTTCGAGCATGGAAAACTAGATTTATTGTCGTGTAGAGAGCACTAATATTATCGCAGTATAGAGATGGTGAGGATGGAAGTGAAATGCGAAGGTTGCTGAGAATATAAGTTAGCCAGGTAAGTTCAACAGAAGTATTAGCCATAGCACGATATTCTGCTTCAATACTTGAGCGAGAGATAGTGTGTTGCTTCTTAGCGCACCAAGAAATAATATTAGAGCCAGGAAATGTGCAGTAGCCAGAAGTTGAGCGTCGTGTTGTAGGACAACCCTCCCAGTCAGCATCAGAAAAGGCAAATAGTGTAAGTGTAGTATGAGAGGTAAGATGAAGACCAGTAGAGATCGTGCCTTTGAGGTACCGAAGGATGCGATGAACTAATTTCAAGTGAGCAACCATAGGAGCATGCATGAATTGTGAAACATAGTTGACACTGTAGGAGAGATCTAGACGAGTTAGTGTGAGGTACTGGAGAGCTCCAACAATCCCACGATAAAAACTAGGATCCACAAGAGGAGTTGAATGTTTAGGAGGTTTGAGCTTGACATCCAACGGGGTAGACATAGGTTTGCAATCTAGCATTTTGGATCGCTCAAGGATAGTAAGAGCATAGTGGGATTGAGAAAGATGCGGTCCTTCAGATGTATGAGAGATTTCAACTCCAAGAAAATGATGAACAAGTCTAAGGTCCTTCATGGAGAATTCATGGCTTAAGGTTTGAACAAAAGAATTGACAAGCGTAGTTGAAGATCATGTAAGAAGCATATCATCAACGTATACAAGTAAAAAAAGAACACCCTGATTGGAGTGACAAACAAAAAGAGAAGGGTCAGCAAGACTACAGAAGAAGCCACAAGAGATAAGAAAAACACTGAATCTATCAAACCAAGCACGGGGTGCCTGTTTAAGCCCATATAAAGCACGTTGAAGCTTACAAACGTGTTTTGGAAATTGAGGATCAGTCACACCTGGGGGTTGTTCCATATAAATATCTTCAACAATATAACCATGTAAGAGCGCATTTTTGACGTCCAATTGTCGAATTGGCCAATGCTTTACAAGAGCAACAGCTAAAATTAGACGAATTGTACCTGGACGGATGACGGGAGAAAAGGTCTCTGTATAATCAAGTCCATTGATTTGATGGTAACCTTTCGCAACTAAGCGAGCCTTAAGACAGTCCAGGGTCCCATTAGGTCTAAGTTCGGTCTTAAAACCCCATTTTGAGCCAATCACATGCATGTTGGGAGTGCGTGGAACTAGTTACTAGGTCTCATTTTGATGAAGAGCAGCAAGTTCTTCAAGCATTTCAGTTTTCCAGCCTAGGTAAGAAAGGGCTGTTTTAATTGTCTTGGGTTCACAAGGTATAGTGCTAGACATGTCAACAGCTAAGGCATATTTAGGATTGGGTTTGACAATTCCATGTTGCGACCGTGTAGTCATAGGATGATGGACAGGGGCAGGACTTGACTGTGATTTAGAGATAGCAGCTGCAGACATTGGTTCAGATGTTGTAGGTACAACAGGTGTTGTCATTATGTCACCAAGGGGTAAGGGATCATGAGGTTCAGACGAAGTAGTAAGTGAGTTGCTGGTTGAAGGAGGTTCAACTAAACGAGAGTTGGATGGTAGTGTAGGATCACTTGGCGAAAGGATTGTCATAGCGAGTGGTAGTGGAATATGGGAGTGCGCTAGCGGGATAGACTTTTGTAGGGGGGTACCTGATTCAGAACAACTAGAAGAAGGCAGCCAAGAATCAAAAATATGATGCACATGAGAGGCTGAAATAGACGACGTAGATAATTGGAATGGAAAAATAGTTTCATCAAAGACGACATGGCGAGAAATAATAAACTTGCGACTAGGAGAGTGAAAGCACTTATATCCTTTATGTTTCTCACTGTAACCTACAAAAATACACAAGGTAGATTTAGAATCAAACTTTGTATTTTTAGTATCCCATGTATGCAGAAAACATTTGGAGCCAAACACTCGAAAAGAAGTATAATCTGGATGAGTCCCATGCATCATGAAGTATGGAGTTTCAAAGTTAAGTGAGGATGAAGGTAAGCGATTAAGCAGAAACACAGCAGTGGAAAAAGCTTCTAACCATAGATATAAAGGAGCATGACTATGAAATAACATTGTCATACCTAGTTCACGTATAATACGGTATCGTCGCTCAACCATACTTGTTTGTTCTGGTGTATAGGGACACGAGATTTGGTGAACAACTCATGTGGCAAGAAAATGAGATGCTAATCGAGAATTAACAAATTCTCCCCCACCATCAGAGTGGAAGATTTTTATTTTCTTATTGAATTGTCGCTCAACATATTTTTCAAATGCTAAATAAGCAGCAAAAAAATCAGATTTATTTTTCAGATGAATGATCCAAGTATACTTTGAGAAATCATCCACCAAACATGCATAAAATCGAAACTTGCTAATAGATAAAATGGGAGCAGGGCCCCATAAGTCACAATGTATCTTGTCAAACACATTAGAACTGGAGTGTTCAGAAGAACTAAATGGAAGTTTACTCAATTTGCCTAATTGACAACTATCACATAAGTGATCTGCCTTTGAAGAGCCTACAACTTCAATTAACCCTTTATTCTTTAACAATTGAATTGTAGAAAATTGTGGATGACCTAAACGCTGATGCCAGATGTCTGTAGTACCAGATTTGAATCGATAAAAAAAATATGCTTCTGGTTCATTGGACAAGACATATAAATTACCCTTCCGGTTCCCTGTTATGAGAGGATGACCTGTGTTCCGTGTCTTCACACAAAAATTATCATTAGAAAATTCACAATTAACGGAAAATTGAGAGGTGAGTTGACTGATAGAGAGTAAATTTTTCTTGAGATTTGGTACTACAAGAACATCATCAAGAGGTAAAACGTTGCCCTTTTGGTTGATAGAGAAATTCTCAATGCCTGTTATTGATAAAGAGGATCCATCTCCAATGATGATGGAATCAGTCCCACTATATTTATGAATATTTTTTAACATACCTTACTGTCCAGTCATATGATTTGAAGCTCCGGTATTTGAAGTCAATTTTGTGTCAAGAATTGAATTGTCTAGTGTGAGTGCTGCAAGAGCTTGTGGGAGGTCATTGTTCTGTTTTGCTGTCTTCGGTAACCACCAGTAGATTTTTGCAATACGACATGGTTTGTCACAGTATTGACAGATTGCATCACGATACAATTCTCTTTCTACAATAGTCATTTGTCGTTCTCCAGGCAGTGGTGGTCTACGTTGTTGTGTATTCGGCCTTCCTGAATAGCCTTGTGTTTGACTACGAGGCTGTTGTGCTTGAAAACCACGACCTGTAGAAGTGAAGGAGTTATTTTGGTTCCTAGGTGTGAAGTTTCGTATTTGTTTTTGCTGTTGTCCATAGAAGGCTAAATGTGGAGTAAGAGGAGAGAGAGAAACATCGGATTGAGTTGAGAACCAGTTTCAGTGGTGATCTAGATTTTGCAATTGTGAAATCAGCTCTGTGTAGATTTTTCAATTATGAACATAGTTTTTAGCATTGTTGTGGTGAAGGTTTCATATTGTGGTCCAATGCTTGTGAGAAGAAAAAACACCTTTTCTTGATCAGGGATAGGCTTGCCAATGGCAGCAAGGTTATCACACAAGTTTTTGAATATACGTATATGGTCAGTAATAGTTTTATTTTCATCTTTGCGCAGATAGGTTAACTATTGTCGAAGTGCGAATTCTCGCTCTTGAGAATCTTGTGCATATGCTTCTTTGAGTGCTTCCCATACTACAATTGCCGTGTCTATACCGATGACAAGTCCAAGCGCTTCTTCAGAAAGATTTCCGATGATCCAACCCCTGAGAAGGCGATCCGACTTTTTCCAAGCAACAAATTATTTTGTTGGTGTTGATGACGTATTTCTTGTGGCTGTGGTATCTGGATTTTGAGTGGAAAATTTGGGTGGAATTGGAGTTCCATTGGTGAGATGGTGAACTAAATCTTGACTGCCAAACCTAATACTTGTTCTCTCCATAATGGATAGTTGGATGAGGTGAGTTTTAGAGTAACAAAGTTACCAACATTCAAGGATAGCGAGGTCATGATGTGAAGAAGGGAAAGATCGTTCCTCCGATACCAAGAGAAAAAACAGAATTGGATAAGATTTTCTAAATGGATTTTTTTTATTGAATGATTCTTCTTCATTTAACACAGAAAGTGAAGAATATTTATACAGCTCATACACGTGACAGATTTGAAAGAAAAAAAAACCGATATTCCTAAATTAGTTCCCTAAAAGTAGTAATCAAATAAACTACCATTTAAGCAGGAGAAGTTGCTGCCAGTAGGAATCCTTGACACCAGCCATATTCAACGAATAGATTTTTTTAATGAGTATAATCACCCTTATCTCTCCATAAAATGTGGGATACACCTTATACGTTTGAATCATAGTTGCCAATACTTACAAACAACACCAGTTCTTTATCTTTTAGTTACCCAAGGCCAAAGAATAGAGTGTATATACAAAGAAACCATCAAGGAAAGTTAATGAGTTGCCTAAAAGGTATGAAATTCCAAATGACTCTTGAGCAAAGATAATTTATTGTCAAGTGATGATATATCGAGAGATAACTATAAGGGGATTATCATTTAGGATGAATTTAATGGTGATAACTACCTTGTATGTCATTAGGGCAAAAAGTCTTTACACAACTACCTAAGCTTCATTTTATATTTAAACCAAATATAATTCAAACTATTTAAACATAGATCACATGAATTAAATAAACAAATACATGAATCTAAGATTGATATCCTTTTACTAGAATTGAGTTGACTCATTGTTGATTGACCAAACTTCTGATACTATCCTTGTGTGATCAATATTCAGTTGAAAATTATTTTTACGACTTTTATGATTCATATACTTATAGATATTTTTTTGAGAAGATATCCTTTTCAATAAGCTTTTGAGAAATTGGGTGATCAATAATTATAGGTAGCATAATAAAGTTACAACAATTTTTTCGCATTGTTACTTTGAATAGTTAGTTTGGTTAGTTAATGAGGGTTGTCATAATTATTATTTTCAATGAGTTTTTAGAATTCTATTTTAGTAGTTTAGATGCTATTATGTTTGATAAATTCTTCTGAATCTAATATTTAGTTTTATTATCTTATTTGAAAAATGTATAGTTGTATTTTATATGTAATTTGTATCTTTTTCTATTTTTAGCCACCAATTTACAAATCATATCATGGGACTAAGTTGATTCCTTTGGACTCATAATATAATCAATCAAAATATGATGAATAGCCAATCCTCTGAGAAAAATCTTATAAAAATTCGTGGAGCTATAGAAGAAGAATGATGTTGATGATGATCATTTGAGATGAAATAAGAAGAGAATGAGTAAAAAAAGACTGAGAGAAACCTGCATGGGAAACCTTGATGATGGTAAAAGTAGAGACGTAAAGATCAAAAGAAAGATATTTTGATGAATTTCAAAACAAATCCATGACCGAGGAAATGAATGCTATAATAATTGGCATTATAATGATTTTCAATAAAGTAGTGACTTTGGAAGGACAATTACCAATAGAATGGTAAAACCTAGATGAACTTATTTTGAAGGCATTACCAAATCATTTTCATTATACTTTTATGGGAGAGAACAAGACAACTAATTATCATTTTAACATTACTAACGGATGAATAGGAACCCAAGTAGTAAATCTTATAAAAATTATGAGGGTGTTATTGCATGGTCATTGAATGATATCAAAGGAATCAGCTTGTCAACATGCATACATAAGTTCCTTATGAAAAAAGATGTGAAATGATGATTGAATTCCAATGATGGTTGAATCTAATCATGAAATATGTTATCAAATATGAAATTATGAAATGGCTAAACGTTGGCATTCTCTATGTGATATTTGATAGTCTATGGGTTACTCGATACATAATATGCCAAAGAAAGGAGGATTGATGTTGATCAAGGTGAAAAATGATGCAAATATTTTCATGCACGCAATAACATGATAGTGACTGTGCAATGATTATAAGAAATTGAACAGGGGAATGAGGAAAAATCACTACCCACTCATATTCATGTATTAGATATTAGATAGAGTCTCCTCTTATTCTTTGGATTTTTTTAGATGGGTATTCAAGTTACAATCAAGTAATCATTAATCTTGTAGATCAAAACAAGATGATGTTCACTTGCATGTATGGAATGTTTTCCATAAGAAGAATACCATTTGAACTTGGAATACATCAGCATATTTTAGAGATGCATGAATACAATCATTTCTAATCTTAATGAAGTGATAATAGAAATATTCATGCATGATTTCTTAGTTTATAGAGATTCTTTCCAAGAATATTTTTATAATTTAGAAGTTATTTTGAATAGATATTAAGAGAGGAATTTGATATTAAATTGGGAAAAATCAAAAATGTCACTTCATGGTTAATGAAGGGATAGTTTTGGGACATTCAATTTGAACTAGAGGATTTGAGGATGATGACATAATAGTGTCCATTATTGAAATCTTACCCCACCCTACTATCAATACAAGGGGTAATGAGTTTCCTTGGACACATGGAGTTTTATCATTAAAGCATACATAAAATTTTGAAAATGACTAAACCATTATGTAAATTGTTAGAGAAAGATATGACATTTAACTTTGATAAAAAATGCATAGATTTCTTTGAAGAGATGAAAAGAAAATTGGTTAAAGGTCTAATTTTAATCATGATGCAATGAGAAGAATCATTTTTCATTATGTGTGGGATAAGTATATATGCACGGGAAGCCATATTTGGACAAAAGCAAAATAAATATTTTAGAGCAATTTCATATTTCATTCATACTGAATGAAGCTCAAGTATATTATACAATGACAGAGAAGGAAATGTTTGCCAAGATTTTCTCTTGTGATAAATTCTAACCATACATCATTGGAGCAAATGTGATGATGTATATGGATCATACAATAGAATGATACTTGATGAAAAAAAAAATGCTAGACTAAGACTGATAAGATGGATATTTCTTCTTCAAGAATTTAATTTGGAAATTAGAGATAAGAAGGGGAGCGACAACATAATAGCCAACTATTTATTGTGGTTAA
Source organism: Sapria himalayana (assembly GCA_029783825.1). Classification (NCBI taxonomy): domain Eukaryota; kingdom Viridiplantae; phylum Streptophyta; class Magnoliopsida; order Malpighiales; family Rafflesiaceae; genus Sapria; species Sapria himalayana. Next base: position 10,201,803 of record JAREIK010000438.1, read on the forward strand.
AATTTGGAGATGACAAAATTAAAAAAATAAATAAATTGTAGAATAGTTCTTGGATGAGCAAGTTTTGATAGCAAAGACTTGACTTCCATTGTTTATTGATTTTGATAACTATTTAGCACATGGTATTTTACCCTCATTTTTCACATCACATCAAAAAATAATCTCATCATGATATGATAACATTTATCTTTGGTATGATCCATTATTATATAAAAATATGTTGATCATATAATAAAGAGTTGCATCTCCAAAAGTGAGCAACAAGCGATTACCCTCAAATTTCATTCTTTCCAATATGGAAGGCATTTTGGAGATAACAAAACTAATCAAAAGTATTGCAATTTGAAATTTTGTGGTTATCATTATTTTTAGATTGTCAAAGTATGACACAATGGTTTAAAAACCCCAATGATTGGGAATATATCTAGACAACATGAAATATCATTGAATAGTATTCTAGAAGTGGAAATCTTTGATACTTGGCAAATAGACCACATAGGTCATTTTCTAGTATCTTATGGAAAAGAATATATAATATTGACAACTGATTATTTATCAAAATGGGTCAAATCAATAGAAGTGTAGACAGATGACACATATGATTTTGGAATTCTTATACAAAAATATTTTCACATAATTTGTAGTACCATGATATATCATAAGTGATGAGCGGAGTCATTTAAATAATAGGATATTTAAAGCATACTTGATAAAATATGGAACTATATATAAAAAAGAACTTGCATATCATCCACAAATAAATGGGCAAATAAAAATATCGAACATAGAGGTAAAAAATATATAGTAGAAGATAGTCAATTCATCTAAAAAAGATTGGTCTCAAAGTTAGGAGAATGTATTTTATGGGGTTATAAAACTATTTATAACACACCATTGGGAATATCTCATTTTCAACTTGTCTTTGTAAATACTTGTCATTTTCTTGTTGAACTTGAACATAAAGTATGATGAGCTATAAAAAAGTTAAAATAATGACTTGAATGATGCAAAGGAAATGAAGATTATACAAATGAGTAAGTTTGAAGAGTTGAAAAATAAAACATATAACAACTCACAAATTTATAATGATAAAACAAAACAATGACATGACATGAATTTGTAAAGGAGAGATTTCAAAGAGTGAGAAAATATATTGGTTTTTAATTCTTGGCTAAAGTTATTCTTAAGGAAGTTAAAATCTTGATTGTGTGGTCCTTTTGGAATAATATCCATGACTCTCAATAAAGCAATCATGGTGAAGTAAAAAAAATGGAATGAAATTTAAAGTAAATAGGCAAAGGATAAAAGTATTATATGATTGAGATAAAACTAGGGAAGATCTGATTGAAGAAAAGGTCTCAACTATGCATAGCACCATGATTTAGGGGGTATAAAAATAAATTGGCAAAGGAAATATTGAAAAAAAATTCATGATTATTCACAACACTATGACCTTGGAATTACAAGATGAAAATGGATAAAAAAGTTGAAAGACAAAACCATGGTTATGCACACCACCATGACTTTGGGTGTACAAAAATAAATTAGCCAAGAAAAGCTTTAAAAAATTGCAATTATACATAATGTGGTGACTTTGGTATTATAGGATGAAATAGTCTATCAGAAGGTTAAATACATAGTAGTGACTATGCATAGTGTCATAACTTTTGAGTTTTAGAAAAAAAAGGGTAAAGAAAAACTAAAAGGCAAAACCAAAGTTGTGATTAGCACCATGCCTTTTGGGATATAAAAATAAAATGATCAAGCTAGCAATAGCATGGAAGAAGAAACTGTGGTATTAATCAACTCGATGGCTTTTAAAGAAGAAGAGAACTGAGAAGCAAGTGTGGCTGATGAAAGATAGTAGGAAGAAAATAAGGAGGTAACATAGTACACTAAGAAGTTAGCTTGAATAGCAAGGATTTCCACTAAAAGAAATAAGTTATTGATTCTCTAGTTATTGACATTAAACATAATGCTGCTAAAAGGAAACTCAAGAATTTTATTTTTCCTATGTATGATGTAATAAATATTTATATCCATCACAAAAATAATTATGCATGCCTAACATCTCACAAGTATAGTCATGGAAATCAAATCTTGATGTGACTATTAATATGTTCACTTAAAGTTGCTCTAGTATTTTTAGACTCTATGACACTCAAAATTAGTCACAAAAAAATATTTTTCTTTAAGATGTTAGAATTTTTTTATAAAGGGGAAAGTTATTATTATGAGATAAGCAATATTTTTAGTGTGTGAGTTTGGTCTATGTTCAATTTACCTAATATTCTTGAGTATTTTGATATTTTTAAATACTATGTAAGAATGAAAATGTAACATAAATGGATTGATTTAATGACTTTGGAGTTTTGGTGGATTTTAATAAATATTCGTGAAATCAATATGTTTTTAGAAAAACTTGGCTAATTGGTAGATTATAAAGCATCACATTGACTTAGAATCCATTTTTGACCAAATCTCTACATAATTAGTCATGGAAATGTTGATATGCCATGACGCTATAGCCTCAATAGTATAATATTTCAACTATGCAATATATTCTTTGTAGCTATGATATTATGTTGGAGTTCAAAGCATACTTTATTTCATAATAATTAAATGACTATGACATTAATTTTATATTACAATAACCAAGTATCTTACTATTAATATAGGTCATGGCTACTTCATAGTATCACTACTTTATTTTTAACATGGCTTTGTAGTCTCAAGTCAGAGTATAACCTTTTTATAAAGTCGTGACTCCTATGCTATATAAACTTAGAGAGTCAAAAAAATCAAGCCAAAGTCATGGTAATTATTCAACATCATGACTTTTTGACACAAAATGATATATTTGGTATTGACACAAAATGATATATATGGTATTTACTCGGGTAAGGTTATTCCCCAATATTGTGACTCTTTTTTTCAAGAGAAGACAATATTATGACTTTATATTCAAGCTAATTACCATATTGCTACTATTTTGAAATGTCACTATCATAAAATATATGAGAGAAGGTAAGGCCAATCCCATTTCCACTCCTAGTAGAGCAGCCATTTTAGACACATGAAAAACTATTCTTTGCATCATGGTCATTTCCCAACAATGTGGTCATATGAAACACATGAGAGGTGATTTCGAATATTATAGTCATTTCTAGAACAATGGCTATATGTTGATTAAGCGAGACCAATTCCAAAGTTGTTGCCACTACCAATGTTGAGGCCATATTATGCATATGTGAAGCCATTCATAATGTCATAGCCATTCCAAGCATCTTGGCTATATGATGAATGAAAGAGTATGGTTTTGAAGTTGTGGCCATTTCCAGTGTCATGTCTTTGTGTTATAATGATATTAGGTCCAACTCATAGACATTTTCTAGTTCTATGATTGTTTTTTAGAATGATTGGGATGCATTCTAGAGTCATGGCTACTTTTTAGAATCAAATCTACTTTCAAGAGTCACAACCACAAACTCAATAGATGAAGGCTGAAGTGGTGAATTTCTTCCAAAAGGCATTACTCTCTACTTAAAGTAATGTCAAATTATTCGAGTACAAAAGAGGAAGATAGATAAATGGAAAAAAATCTCTCTGTTCTTTTTCTTCCATGCACCAAGCAAAAGAAAAAGTACAGCAATCAAACCCTAGGAGTGATTTTCATACTCCCTAGAAGCTTCACAAGTAATCAAGGGATGTAATACATTAGCTAATCTCTCGAGAAAGGCCTATGATCTAGTATTTGTGTAAATTTGTTTATGTCATATATAAAAGGTTTTATTATTAATCAAAGTGCTTTGATTTATGTTGTGTTATGAAAACTAGTAAATGAGTGATTAAATAGAACTTAAATTAAAATTTTGACAATTAGTATATTTGTATAAGTTGTCGTGGTGGATGGTGATAGATAGACAATGAAACTAACTCGCACATACAGTAGAAAGAAAGAAACAACCCTTCAAACCACAATATTCAAGACAAACTAATACCTTAAAATTAGAAATTTGGGTATATTAATAGTTATGATTATGGAGCTCATGAAGCCAAAAAAATGATTGATTTTACAAGCCAACCCATTGTACAAGTCATAGAAGAACTAGTTTTTGATTGAGGTACATATTATATAGAATATTCTTTTAAGTGTTTATCTTAAGTATGTGAGTTGCTTCATCACTAAGAAGGATGATAATAGGTGGTCCTCAAGACATGCTTGAGGTATTATGACTCATATGGTGATAAGGGTCATTTGAGTTGCTTTCACTCATATGGTTTCCACTAGTGATGCTTGAGGCAAGCATATATTAATTATGTAAGTAAGCTACTTATGAAATTAGAAATACAAATGCTTATAAATCATGCTAATTCTTAGTCTTTATGATACATGAGGCCAATAAATAAGAGTGTATAAATGAATCAACTATCAAAGATAGGTGATGAATTTCCTAAAAGGTTTGAAATTATGAATGACTCTCAAGTATATATAATTTATTATCTTAGTGTTAATGTACTCTGATGACAACTATGAGGAGAGTAATATTTGAGATGATATCAATGATGATAACTACCATATATATTGTTAGGGAAAAGATCATTACATAATAGCCCAACCACCATTCTATATCTAAGCCTAATATAATTCAAATTATTTGAATATATATTTTAATAACGTAAATGAACAAATCCACACATATAAGATTGATATCACAATCTAAGATATCTATTTTACTAGAATTGAGATGTTCCACTGAACAAATGATATTATTCTTATTAGATAGATATATAGATGAAAGTTCTCTTTATTACTTGTATGACTCATATACTTGTGAATCTATATTAACAAGATACTCTTATCAACTAACTTTTAGGACACTACCAAACTAATCAAATTTGATAGGATAATAAAGTTGCAATAGAGCCTTCGTAGTGGATTGCCTCTTTTGCTTCCCTTTGACCTCTTTTGACTTGACTCATTCTCATCTCTTTTTTACTCTTAGCTTAAAAATCAAGGTGACATTCTCTATGTAGCTTGAATCTACCTAGTTAGTATTCCAAACATTTGTGCAAATTGAGAATAAAAAAAATAGAAATGTTGTGTAAAATTAGGGCTATGGGATCTAAAAGAAATTAGGTTTTAGTTGAGGCGCTGACAAAAATGTCACAACCATTTGCATAGCCATTACTTCTGATTTTAAAAAAATTCATGATTCCTTTAGTTTTTTATGTCGTTATCCCACATAGTTTTAATGATGATGGTCATGACTTTTTTAGATTTTGTAACTTTTTGATGTACTCCAACCACAACCTTATAATTATTTTATTCATCCTTTTTTTTTTACCTCATTTTCTTTCATTTTTTTATCATAGATTTTTACAATTTGGGAGGAATAACTACAAGAACATGCTCATACCTTTGAGTTTCACTTCTATTTGTTTTATTTGATTTGTCTATCTAGCATGTATATCATATTATGGTAGTTGTTCTAGACTCATATAGTATACCTTTATGAATTTGAGTGTAAATATGATAGTATTGGATGAAAATCATTATTTGGCCTGAAATACCATCTACTATTTTATAAATAATTTCATAAATTAACTCAGACTTTAGGATTAGCTTATGTCCTTATGCATGATGATATTTTTTTAGTATTTGGTCAATATTTTATTTGGTAGTTAGATTAATGATAGATTGGTGCCAAATTATCAATGTGTACTCTTGGCATACAAGGTGGCCATCATCCATAGACTATCTCTATTAATGATGATTCCCTCATATTTGTCTTATTGATATTTCAATACCAAATCAATATATCATTGCATGAAAGGGTCATTTACACATCTATATCTTTTAGAAAATACATCAACTACTCTTGATAATTACTTCAAATATGTACTTTTATTATATAATATCTAATTATCTTAAAGAAATAATGTGGTACTAAATGTGATTGTGTTTTTGGCTTCACTAATATTATACTCAATAATTAATATATACTTTCTCATGAATCTGACCTATCAAAGTTATACAAAAGGGAATGACTTATAAGGCTATCACCACCTTATTAGCCTCCCCCACTTGTGTGTGTATCATGATATATCCCTATATGTCATAGCCAACACACAACTCCCACACTATGCTGAAACTCCTAGGTTATACATTCTACTTAACCCTCACATTACTTGAAGGTTATTTCTTTTAGGAAGTACATAATAGATTAGTCTTAAGTGCATTCATGCTTTCAGCTTCTTGTGTATCATACTTGCAATTAATTTACCTCAACTTTTGGTCTTCACATATTGGTTTATCTCACATATTAAGATTAGAAGAGTTATCACTTCTTTCTTATCATACCATATGAGTGTATCTCTAGACTTACTCATCACCATCCATGGCTAAAATATATAAAACTACATATTTATGAAAATCTTAAGTTTTAGTTCTAATTTACATCCATATCTATCAATATTTAAATAGAAATATAAACACAAATATACCCTCATAAATTCATTAATTCATCACAACATAATATATTCACCAATACTAGATAACAATTTAGCTAGATATTGTAGATGTTATCATACTAGATGTGTTAAGAGATATAGCATAGATTCAAGGGTTCCCAATGGATACCCAAATTAAAATCTAAGTAAATATTCCTAATTTCAATCATAGAATGCTTATGTTCATCTTGGATTTGCCTAAATAGGGATCAGAAATATGTTTTTAGGGTTCTTGGCATTATGACTTCATATTTCCCCCAATTTCTTTCCTACCTTTTTGCTTTTTTTTCTAAGTATCACTTTTATACTTCATGAATCCATCTAATATTTTAAGTTTGGAGTCATGGCATAGACTTGAGGTCACAATTTTATCATCTCTTTGGATCTTTTTTAGAGCATTGATATCATGGCACTGGAAATGATTGTGACAGATATCTTGACTTAATATAACCCAAAGTCATGGTGATGGGAGTGGTCATGGTTTTGGTCTTAGAATTCTTAGAAAAGTATCATAGCATTAGGATTATTATGACTAAAATAATTTATCTCTATAATATAAAGTCATGGTGTTGAAATTAATCATGGATTTGGTCTTGACATTCTAAGTTAAGTATCATAGTATTAGGATTTCTATGATTAAGATAATTTTTTTCTACAACACAAAGTCATGGTGCTAGAATTAGTTGTGGCTTTGTTATTGACTTTCTAAGAAAATGCCATGGAACTAAGATTTCTATGGCTGAGAAAGTTACTCTCTATAATACAAAGTTGCAACACTAACATTTGTCATGAATTTGGTCTTTTCTTTATGAAGTAGAAAGAGAATCATTGGAAAGTAGCTACGAGAGTAAGTGCTCTTTAAAATGAAAAGTCATAATAAAATATAATGTCACAACTTAAATTACTTGCTATATTGGCTTTGTATCAAATAAGTCATGGCTCTAAAAAACTTCATAACTATTTTTACCTGTGGGGTACTTGTTTACTAAAACTAAAAATAATGACATAGTTATTAAGTCTTTTAGAGATCGTTCAGTTGTTTCTCTAAAAAAATATCACATCCACTATGATTTGGCATGCCTGATTAGGACATCCTTCTTTTCGCATTGTTTCCTCTTTGAAAATATATGCATCTGGTTATAGTAAACTTCATAATAATGCTTGACTTTTTCTTGATTGTTCAGTTATTAAGTAATTCTCGTGCACCTTCTATCATTTGGCATGCTTGATTAGGACACCCTTCTTTTTGCATTGTTTCCTCTTTGAAAATATATGCATCTGGTTATAATAAACTTCATAATAATAATGCTTGACTTTTTCTTGATCATTAGTTATTAAGTAATTCTCGTGCACCTTCTATGTCAATATATGCATGCTCCCACTGTTGATCATTTTAGAGCCTTTAAGCATATTTTACGCTATGTCAAAGGAACCTACAATTATGGCCTACAACTCTGATGGGATTCCTCTCAGATTTTGCTGGGCTATTCTGATGTTGATTGGGCTGGCTATCCAGTCACTCGGCGTTCAACAACTAGATTTGTTGTTTATCTTAGCCGCAACTTAATTCATGGTGCTCTAAAAAGCAAACTATCATTGCACGCACTAGTGCTGAGTCTGAGTACCTTGCTCCTACCTCAGTTGTTGCGGAACTTTCATGGACACTTCAACTTCTTAGAGAACTCCAGATCACCCTCCCCTCTCCTTTGAGACTCTTATGCGACAACAATAGTGCCATATTCATTGCTTCCAACCCGATCACCAAATCTCGCTCCAAACATATTGATATTGACTATCATTTTGTTTGGGAACTTGTTACTCAAAAGGTTATTAGTCTCAACTATATCCCCTCACACCTATAGCTGGCTGATGATTCCACAAAAGCGGTGGCGAAATTACAATTTGTATTGGATCGTGGCAAGTTGTGCATTTTTCCTTTTTCTAACAAGCCAACTTTGAGGGGGGGGGGGGGGGATATTAGAGAACAGCTTGACTCAAATGATTATGACCAAGATATCAGTGATTCTCCACAATTGTAGCAATTTGTTTCCCTGCATATTTGTTTTCTATATTTGTAATTGTACCGCTACCATGTATCTTCTGTCTATAAATAAATATCTCCTCACATCATATGTGAATGAGAGGCATTTCCTTTACATGTGGAATTCCAAACACAGTATCATAATCAAGGAGTGGTGAATTTTGTTTCTAGATATTTCCTCTCCTTGAAAGTTGAGAATTGACTTTTTCAATATCTTTTTCATATGGATCTTATAACCTCTCACTAGGGCATAAAACAAGATTACCCTATATTGTATGATGGTAAATAGGTGGAGAGTCAGCTACAAAATATAGCATAAAATGTACAACCAAATCTCACTCTTTTTTATGATTTCTTTTCATAATAAGTGTCCACAGTACACTCTTTGATGAAACTATCCAACTATACTTACCATACGTCAATGTCATAGCAATGGTCTTGCAGTTAGGGTTCATCTCTAGAGTTTTGAAAACCATACCATCCATAACCCCCTACATTCCAAACACCTCATTTGTAAAGTCCTATCAAAACATGTCCAAACTTCTTATATATAGCACATCTTATCTTGCATGTCATCAAAATTGAAGTAAAACTCTCTCACAATCATCATATTCTTTATTTCCATGCGAGTACCAAATTTATTTTAATTCCTCCTCTTTATCATTAGCTAAAATGATGAGTTAAGCTCTCTAAAGCCCCACTCTCCAACAAAGCTCTTCTTTGCTAGGGTTGACACCATCCATTTCTTCCATTTTCTATCAAAATTGTGGATTCAAGTGTCATGACTTAGGAGGAAGTCTCATTGGCTGGTTACTTTTATCACCTCCCATTAACCTTACAACTCATTTCAGTTTTCTCTATCCTCACCCTAAGCATTGAAATGTGAGTTTCTTCTGCCATTGTAGCTTTGATCTTAAAAAATGTGTGTCATGATGAGGTTTGTCAATAGTGGAGAAGAAGAAGAGTTTTTGCAAAAAAAAAAAACTAGAATTAGTGCATTTTATAGGGTTAGCTTTTTAGTTGTGACTAATAAAAAATAGTTGTGACTTTGCACTTGGCCATGAATTTTATTTAAATTTAAAGTTGCAACTGTGTTTTAGCACCACGACTTTGTTTGTCATGTTAGAAAGTCATAGTTGGCATGGAATTTCATGACTTCATTTATCATGAAGAAAATTGTGGCTAACTTTGAGTGACACTACTTCTTTTGGTGTATGTACAAGTGTTTGAATAGAATGTATACATAAAAAAATAAAATAAATTATATAACACAACACAAAAATTAATTCATGGGTTGTTTTCCAAGTAGTACTATGTTTAACATCTTTAAATAGACTAATATTTTGACATCCATTTCAATTAATAATTTGAGTAGTCCAGGAAATCTTCTCAATATAATCTTTCTCATAGTATCTTTTAAAATTATCCTTCAACATGGGACCATCTTTTAGTGGCATTCCTATAGGATGTTCTTTAGTGGATGTCACAATATTATGCATCATTGTGGCATAATTAAGTGTGCTCCTATTCACTAAGGTCGCATGTCTTTTTGAAGTCACAACATTGAAATTTTGCTCACTAGAATAGTAAAGTCATGGTTGTGGAATAAGTTGCAGCATCTTCACCTTGCTTCTGTTTCATCATAGTTGTGGCTTATTTTTTATGTCATTACTTATTTCTTCATAAATTTTATGAGTAAAGCTAGGACATCTTTCTTCATCAATCCCCAAGTAAAGTCATAAATTTTATAAAATTCATGACTTTCTTCTATACTACAACTTTAACCTTTTCTTACAAGTGGTTATTATCTCTACTTCATATTTCTCCTCAAGTACATTGTCAATTAATAGTGGACTTTCCTCCTTTTGTATTTTTTTCTATATTCTCAAAAGTTATTTCCATCAATTCACCATGTTCATTAATTGAAAACTTCATCATTTTAGTTTATTCACTCTCATCTTCAAGGTAGTTTTACTTTGGTTCTTCTAGTATCTCAAATTTAAAAAATGACACCACTTAAAAAATAATGTTCTTCATCCAAGTATACTTCAACATTCTTTTCATCCATAATTGTCTTTAGTTCATTTGGTTTTTCATCTTCTTTAGCCAATAGTCATCCAAGAAGTCTTTCCATCTAAAATTTACATCTTTTTTTTGGTAGTGCATAAGATGCTATCTATTCTTCATCAAAAAAATGTAGGCTTTTGTACATATTGAATTTTACTTGATTTTCGCCCACACAATTTATAAATTCAATCTTCTTGATGTCAATCAATCTCTGTCTAGCCACTAAAAATGATCATCTCAAGATCAATGGGGTACATTAGTCTTTCTTCATATTTAACATAATAAAGTCAATAGAGAAAATAAACTAACTAACCTTTACTAGAATATATTTGATAATCCCAATAGAAACTTGACCGATCAGTCAACCATCTCGAGTAAAAGAAAAATTGAAGTACTTTCTCCAAGATTCAAACTCTACATGATAAACAATGGCATCAAGTTAACAATCACTCCCATGTCACATTATGTCTTTCAAAAAGTCTGCTCTCTAAAAATTTATGGAATCATAAAATTCTTTAGGGCTTTGATCTTTTTTTGAAGTTTATATTGAATGATAATGCAACACTTCTCGGTCATGCACATCATTCCATTCATTTTAAATTTTTTCTTGCTTCTCATTATATCATTAATAAACATCACATAGTGTGACATCTAAGATAATACTTTAGTAGAGTAAATGTTGACTTCTAAATTTATAAATATATTATGGAATCTCTCAAATTTCTCATCTAGCTTTCTCTTTCTAAATCATTGTGGAAAAGAAAGATTAAGTTGAAGAGTTTGTTAAAATGTACGTAGCTATTTTGTCATGCATCATCCTTATATCCAGTACTTTGAGAAATGGGTTTTGGTAATGTATTTCTTCTCCAATTCTACATTTTTATGTATAATAGCTGATGATGTGAATTGGGAAATGGGTTATGGTAATTCCACAACTTTGAAAAATGTTTTGGCATTAGATCTCACATCATTGGACAACATGAGTTTCAATATTTCTTTTCTACATTGTTAGTCACAACTTTCTCCTCTACTTCAATATTTCTTTTTGAGTTCTCTTTATTTTTAACCCTTTTAATTTTTTTCTATTTTTTAAAATTATGGATATTCATCTCTTTGGATTTTCTTCGATATCACTTAGCATTCTATTTACATTATTTTCCTTCATCAATAGTGCTCATTCCCCACGTTGATTCTAAATAATCTTTATTATTTTATTCATGTGTTATAGCATTGTTTCCATTTGTTCTATTTAGTTTTTCTACATATCATTTCTTCTCTATCTACATAAGTAGCACACAAATATTATCTTTAAGCGATAACTTTTCTACTCTCTTTGGATGGTTGTAATTGAAACTCAAAACTCCTAGCATTTGGTATCTCATTGAGTTACTCCCAAAATTCTTATAAAATTCTATCTATCATATGAAAGTCATGAATGAATTTCATATGATATATTTTCATAATTTCTCATGTTCAGATGATAGTGTAAAGGAAGTTATTGGGTCTAAACACATATCCTTTATTTTGTATAATATTAATTTTCTCCACATGATAGACATAGTCAAAATTTGTCACTTCCTATTATTTCAAATAGTTATTTTTCATACACTAAATCTTTTTTCATTTAGACTTCAAATTTACTAAAAAATACAACGAGCTTTGCCTCCATTAGTCGATCCAACTTTTCCTCCATCACCATTAGTCAATCCAACTCTAATATTCAAGCTTATTTCCTTCTAAATACTCTTTCATTCAAATTTTGGTAGTTATTATTGACTAGCTCTTCAAATAGTAAATGAGCCTGCTTAAATGACTTGTCTATGATAGAACTACCAAAAGTTCTATCAACTATGCATAGTATCTTGTAGATTTAACCATTATAAAAAAGTTTGAACAAATTAGTTCCAAACATCATATATTATATTCTACTTGACTTCTTTGAATCAGTCCCAAATAGCATATGATGTCTTCTACTTCTTTTATTTGAATTGACTTATCATTCCCATTAATTGTGAGTAACTTGAAGTGGGAAGAACTTAGTGAGGAAAGTATTTACAAGTTTGTATTAGGTCTCAATTGAAGATAAGCACTAAAACAATTTCTTGACCTTTCCTTTTAAAGAAAGAGGGAAATTCAAAGCTTTATCATGTCCAGGCTAATTCTATTCACCTTCACAGTGTCACACAACTCTAAGAATGACACAACATGACTATTCAAATCTTCTAAAAGTCATTTACCATGCTAATATTGTTATACCATGGCAATGAGACTAGGCTTAAACTCAAAATGGTTTTCATATATTAGTTGCATCAGAATCCTAGAGTAGCTATCCATTACTATAGTTTTTGGTTGCCAATAGTCTACCAAAATATGATAAGGAATGAGCTGTTAGATAGCTTGTTTTGTACTCACTTAGTTAATTCAATTACTGTCATTATTTTCCATGTCATCTCTCTTAGCTATTTGTCTCAAAATATTTTTTCTTATTCTCTCAATTCTTGGGTCTAGAGGTATTAGTTTAGTCATGGTTCTTCAGTTCATGTAAGTGTAGTAGCTACAAAACCAAAAAAAATGAAAGGAACAAAATAAAACAAAAACACAAGATAAATACTAAGTAAAAATTAATATCCAAACAACTAGAAATAGAACTATACTTTTACAAAGATAATTATTTATCTCAAATTGACCAATCAAGCTAAAATAATTTCTAGCAAATGGTACTAGAAAACTTATTACGATTTTATGACAATGCCAAAAAATATATATGTGACTTGGTCCCACAAGCTCTTATTAATTTTGTCCAATGGAAATCATAAATATATAGTCATACTAGAAGTAAAAAAGATATAAGTCTATATATTAATTTCATATAGATTGTGTAAGTAGTTTGGTCATCCAATAATAAACTAACTACTACTTAAGTTGAGTAGATAGAAAATGAGCTTAAAAGGTGGTTATCATAGATGGTTTTTAGATGGTTTTTGGAAAGATACTTAGACTCTAAGGTCGACTTACTTTTTTGTATATGATGAGATTTCTTTAGTATTGCGACAATGTTATACTCGATTGTCAAACAAATTGTGGATTGATGTTGAATTGCTCTTTTGCCCTCTTAGCATAAAAGGTGGTTATCATTTTTGGACTAATATTACTAAGAATGATTCCCTCGTTGTTGTGCATTAGCTATTTAACCATTAAAACCATACTTATTCCTTTTATGGTCCATCCAAAAGTCAATTCCTTTTAGGCAATATGTCAACTACTTTTGACGATTACTTTGAGTATTTATTAATATTCTATGACCTATAAAGTCATAAAAGATAATAAATAATGTGGTAATAATTATGTTTTAGTTTTTGACTACGTAAGTATAATGCTAATGTCAATTAATAAATATTTTATTATAAATTTTATCTATGAAAATCATAAAAGAAGAAAAGATTCAAATAACTATCATCACCTTATGAAACACCTTAACTTACATGTATCACATGACTTACCTATCATCATCTATCACAACCATTGCATGATTACACACTCACTTGAAACCCCTAGGTTAGATATTCTATATAATACCCAAATCATTTAAAGGTTAGTTCTTCTAAAATATAAACAATGGAATGGTGATAAATTCATTTGTGCTTTTATCTTCATGAGCATCATACTTGTATAAATTAAGCTTACATAATTTTACCATTTCCATTTATAAGCTCATCTAATGAGATAGAAGTAAAGGGATTGTCGCTTTTTATTATCAAATATTTTGAGTGTATCCTATGATTTATTTATCCATATCTATCATAGTCAACACACATAAATGTGTGTTGGAGTGAAACCCTAAATCTATATCCTAATTAACATTTAAATCCATTAATATTTAAACCATAATATTACCACACGTAATTATCATATAATCATAATCATCATATAAATACAATAAACTGACTCAAGATATCTATTTAGCCTAACATTGGAAAAAAATTCACGTTAAGATATATTGTGGTTCATTTCATTGAATTGAGGGTTTCGAATAACAACCATCATGATGATCTAAAGTCTCAAATTTTATTCCCAATTAATCCCTCCTTGTATTCACCTTGAAGTTGACCCTATTAGGGGTTCAAATTTGTGCTACCTAAGGATTTTCATTCTATTAGCCTCAAAATCCAAATCCCCCTCCTTTTTAAAAAAATCTATGTCCACCTTTTTAACTATTGTGTCCCATCAAGTTGTTGTGCAGATTCAAGCTAAAAGTTGCAACTTTTTCTTTAAGTCACAATGATGTTATGTGTTTGATTCTTCTCTAGAGTACAAAATTGGAGGTAGCAAAGGAAAACCAAGATTGATGGAATTGTTTTCTAGAGCTCAAAGTTAGAGTAGCAACAATATGATGACCAATAAATTTTTTTCTAAATTTTTTTTTCAATAGAAGGAATGCCATAACTTAGATAATTATTTTTTAGAAATATTTGTTATGGCAACTAGAATATTGTGACTAAGCTATTTTCTCTTTAGAACACTAAGTCATGGTTGCAAGAATAGTTGTGACAAAAGTATTTACTCTCTAGAGCACAAAGTCAAAGAAGCAAAAATATCTTGATTGAGATGATTACTCCATTGAATATAAAGTCACTGTGGAAAAGTTTGTCATGACAAAAAAATTACTTGGTATTTTGTGCCTTATAGCTATATAACAAATATGTCATCATACTAGAAAAGGTCATGACTTCTTGTTCTTGTGTAGCACTTTGCTGCCAGGATGTGAAAATAATATTATGATCAAAATTATATTTTAGAACTGAGTATTCATGATTCTGAGATAATATTATGGGAATGAAAAAAATGTTATATAATGAAAAGATTATGATAACTATATAGTATGGTCATGACATACAAATATTTCTACAATTTGTTTTGTAAAGTTATGGCCAATAAAGACTACCATGACTACTCAATAAGCTTGAGATAGTATAACCAAGTCATGACATTAGTAATATTTTGAATTTTAATTTCTTTCTATCCTCCAATTCAGTTTTTCACCAAGTTCACTAATTCAACTCAAAGTACATCCAATTTCATTATTATTTATCCAATTCTATTAAAGTAATAATAAAGTAAAATTATTTTATTCTACTCTCAAAATCAATATAAACATATCATGAAAAAATATAAAAAAAATCAATACGTTAAGTACCAAATAGTGACCTTTCTGCAAAAAGTGAGACACGACTCCATTTCACTAGTGAAACAAAGATAGTACAGACATAAGTTGATAATTCTATTGAGGAAGAAGTAGTATAGGCAACACCTGGATTAAGGATGTCTATTTGGAATAGAAATATATTTATAAGATATATTAGTTTAGACCATACTCTTCATGTTATATAGGATGAACCCAACACTATGGTAGACACAAGTACCTTCGAGGAGTCAATTATGTGAAAGAAAGTGGAAGAGAAGTTTTAGTTAATGGAGAAGAAGATCTAGATATCCTATGAGGTTGCCTCTAAACTTTAAACAATTAGTTGAAGTGGGTGTTCAAACTAAAACTAAAGATTTATGAAGAGTGTAAAAAGTACAAGGCACATCTAGTTTCCAAGGGGTGCTATCAAGTGGAGGGTATTGACTATGGTGAAAATTTCTTACCAATAACAAAAATATTATTTATCCAGGTGTTATTAGCTACTAGGCATGATATGACCTAGAAGTTGAGCAACTAATTGTGAAAACAACATATTTTCATGGTGACATGGAGGAAGAAATCTACATGGAGTAGCCGAATAGTTATAAGGTGAAAAGAAAATAAGACTTGGTGTGCGGGGTGAATAAGACTTTGGATGGGCTAAAGTAGTCTCCTCGAATGTTGTACCAGAAATTTGATTCATTTGTTTTATAACTAGGATTTAAAATATATGAGGTTGGCCACTACATGTAGATGTAGACTAAATGCTTAAGAAATAAATTTATAATATTATGTATGTGGATGAGATGCTATTGGTGGATTATAATATACATATGATTAGTTTGGTGAAAATATTACTTTTCGAAAAGATTAATATGATTGATCTTGTGGCATCACATCTTACAGTTGGCATTAAAATTCGATCAATAAAAAATATTGTGTCATGGGGAGTAGAGATGTGTAGAAAATATATTTTAGAGTTATAATATGTCTGATTACAAGTTGGTGGAAAGTCCTCTATGATGACTAATATGAAACTAACAGCAAAGCAATGCCCTTCTATTAAGTAGGAGAAGGAAGAGATGGCTCTCATTTTGTATGCTAGTTTAGTTGGGAGCCTAATGATTGCCGTAGTTTATACTAGACTTGATGGTTCAGATGTTGTGGGAGTGTTAATCATGTTTATGTCTAATCTGATAATTGAGCATTACAAGGTTATTAAAAAAGTACTCATTTTTCTTCTTGATACTCTAGATTATTTATTATGATTTGGTGGGAAGAGAAATGAGAAAATATTTAGATTAGTGAATTCGTTGATGCTGACTATGTTAGAAATGTGCATATCTAGAGGTATAAAACAATATGTGTAATTAATTTATATGGTGGTTATGTGAGCTAGATGAGCAAAAGACAAGTTCTATTGATTTTTCATCCATGGAAGCAAGATATATGGCTCTTACTCATGTGATTAAGGAAACTATTTGGATATGAGGGTTGTGTACATCACTTGGCTTTGAGTAGAAGATCTGGAGGCTCAAAATGTGATAGTGAAAGTGCCATTGATTTTGTAAAGAATCTATCCTTCCATACAAGGACAATGTATATTGACATCTAATACAATTTCATCCGGGAGTAATTTGACTAGAAGTTATTTCATTAAGAAAAAATTGACATGAACAAGAATGTTATTGATTACATGAAAAAGGCTATGGATTTAAATAAGTTTTAGTAGTGTAGAGTTGAGACTTTGATGAAGAAAAAGTATTCACCAAGTGAGAGAATATTAAATTGGTTTATTCTTCAAAAGCTTGAATGATGGTTCATTGTCACGACTTCATTCATAAAGTTGTGGCAAACAAGTCACAACTTGTCTTATATTTTTATGGCTAGAAATATCATATATTCAAGTCACGAACATAGTTTTTGGTGTTATAAAATGAATGAAGTTGTGATATAGTTTCTATTATTTTGACTAGAAATTAGAAAGATTTAAGTCATGACCATGATTTTTAGAGTCATCATATGAATGAAGTCATGATCTATTATATGTCGTCATGATATATTTTGACTTGAAATTAAATCACAATATGATTTATATTATCATGATTGATGAATAAAAGATTCAAGTCATAATTTATTATTTGGCATAGCTACATAAATAAAGTCATGATATGTTATGTAGTCATGGCTTAGAACTTAAGTTAGACATTTTAAGTAATTATATAAAGGCTTATAAATATAACAAAGAAGTTAAAAGGTATGTGTTTGTGGTGAGAATGAGATGAAATGATGAGATAAAAATAAAAGTCAAATATTTTTTTGCTCTCCTGCAAAGAAAAATAGTGTAAAACATTTTCTCTATTCCTTTTCTTCTCTCAATCTCTCTTTATCTCTCTCCTCTCTCTCTCTCTCTCTCTTCTTCTTTTCTAGTGAGCATGTATGCTTCTTCTATGAGATCTTTCATGTGAGGTGTGCTTCATCTTTGAAAGTTATATCTTGAAAATCTAAACCACTATCAAAGAATCCCAATACCAATTCCTGGTATAAAAGGTTCTTCTTTTATGAGATCTTTATCATCTTGAAAATCTTGAAAATATATAGGGAGTTTCACCAGAAACCCTAAGATTTTTTTTTGTATAAAAGGTTGTTGTATAGTAGTATAATTTGACATGTTTTTTTATGCATCAACAATTTATCAAAGTATATTGCTGAGATACATGAATTCTCAACACTCGGTATCATCATATGTTGGGGATCCCTATTGCTTCGGATGAAATATAACCATTATTGGAACAACATAATAGTGGCTAATACAAGTGTTACTTTTTTTAGCTCTACAAAAACATGCTGACATTCTTCATTGAATTTAAATTGTTTGTCTTGTTCCAAAAGCATGCACAAATGTTTTGAGATCTTTGAAAAATCTCTGATTAATTTTCTTTAGAATTTTGGATTGGCCTAGAAAGCTTATAATAGTTTTAACTATGAAAATTGGTAGAATTTTTTCAATCATTTATACTTTTGTCTATTAACTTCAATTTATCTTTTTAATACTATCACATTCCATCTTTCACTATAAAGTGATATTTTTCTCAATTCATTACACAATTTATTCGTTCATATCACTCTAATACTTTTTCCAAATTTACCATGAAGTATTCATAAGAATCACCAAAGATTAAAATGTCGTATCCCTCCAATACAATGTTGAAATATTGTTGGAGCATTGCTTAATTCAAAGGAAATTAATCAAAATGCAAAAGTACCATAAGAGAATGTAAATATTATTTTTTTTAGTCCTCAAGTACTATAGAAATTTAATATTAACCATAATATCCATTCAAGAAGAAATAATACTTTTTTAATGAGTCTATCAAGCATCTATTCAATAAATAGCAAGGGGAAGTAATCCTTGCAAGTGGCCCTGATGAGTTTTTTATGGTCCATGTATATTCTTTTGTCAGTGATAGTTTTAGTGGGTATAAAATCATTATTATCATTAGCAACCGTTATTATTCATACCTTCTTTGGCACATATTGAACTGGGTTGACCCAAGAATTATCTAAAATGGGATAAATAATTTTTGTATCAAGCCAGTTAATCACCTCTTTTTTTTACAACTTTCATAATCGGGACTAGTCTTCTATGTTATTGCATAGAATTGTTGTAGTATTCTTCTAGAATGATATTGTTCATCCAATGAATGGACGGATTTTTTTTATATCTGTTATGGATCAACTAATTAGCTTCATGTACTTTTTCAAAAATATTGAAAAGCATCTTTTCTTTTTCATAATCAAGAACAGATCAGATAATCGCCAAAAAGTGCTTTATTTTCCAAAAAAAAATACATATTTTAACTCTGATGTCAATTGTTTCATTTTCATAAAAATGAAGGTTCCTTAATGGAGAAGTTAAAAAGCTTAAATGCACTATCCATTAAACTCAAATATTTAAAATGTCTTCAATATTGAATAATTACTTTTTTTAACTTCCATTTTTGTGAAAAAAGCTTTGAGACT
This sequence comes from Sapria himalayana, assembly GCA_029783825.1. NCBI lineage: Eukaryota > Viridiplantae > Streptophyta > Magnoliopsida > Malpighiales > Rafflesiaceae > Sapria > Sapria himalayana. The sequence goes on from JAREIK010000438.1 coordinate 10,221,629, forward strand.
CTCTTCGTCAAATTGAGCATGGGATAACATTTTTATGATTTCTTTGTTATAATTCTCATTGATAATTGAGTTCAAAACTTTGATGATTGAATATTTCTCTATCTAAATTATAAAATGCATGGTATTGAACATATTAAATATGACTTTTGATCATTTGGTCTAAAGGTAAACTTTCCTTTTATGGATCAATTAGTATTCTCCAAGTAGAAAGGAATGACCTCCCAAAATGATTGGAACTTCCTTATTAGCAGAATTGTCAAGCATATTTTTTATTTTTTTAAAGGTAAGAGTACATAGCAGTAAGCTAGAGAGCAACTATGTTGGGTCTTGCTTTTCCAATACTTAGCTCTTTGAAATGATTATAAGCAACAAGTTGAAACTCATTGACTTATACTAACTCATTTTTACTTTTTCCTTCAAGGTAAACAAAAGACATATCAGTAAGGTAGAGAGTAACTATGTTGGGTCTTGCTTTATCAATACTTAGCTCCATTAAAATGAATATAAGCAACAAGTTGAAACTTGTTGACTTATACTAACTCGTTTTCACTTTTTTTTTCAGGGTAAGCAAAAGACATATCAGTAAGCTAGAGAGTAACTATGTTGGGTCTTTCTTTATTTATACTTAGCTCCTCTAAAGTGGATATAAGCAACAAGTTGATACTTTCTGCTTTTTTACATTGAGCTCTCTCATAATAAGTATTACCAGTAGAGCATCCAAGATCATTCAATTAATTTAACTCTCCAAAGCTTCTATTTTTAAAAAGAATATCTTTCATTAATTTAACATAGTTTATTTTTTTCAAAGCTTCTACATGTGGTACATTGATGTGTAGATGCATTAGAACATCTAAATATTTGATAAACTATCTATATCTTGCTTCTATTTTTGGAATCATTAAGGAAAGGGTGGTGATGGTCTTTCAATTTTTTGTTCTAGTCTACTTTGTAGTAATGGAACTATGCCATCCTTGACAGATGCATAGTTCTTTTTCAAATTATCATCTTTTTCTCCACTCTTTTTTTTTTAGAATTGAAGTGGATTTTTTTAATCAATTGGAATTATCAATAAGTATTCCCAATTCCTTAATATTGTTTAAAGAGATAACATTCCAATATTTTTTCCTTTCAAAATTTTTCTATATCACTATGTAGAGAACCCTAGAAATAAGTATTCAAAGTATTTTCTAGTTGCCCAATTTGTTTCTCCAAATTTATCAATGATACAAGTTGGATTTGAATTATGGCATCATTCTTTGTTATATATGGCTTTAATAATTTTTCAAGAGGTAAGTACATAAAGCTTGATTTTGAAAATATGGTTCTGAGATGTGACAATCAAAGTGTCATCCATTTTAGAAAAAAAATTATTCTTCTATACAAGGATAAAGCACATTGATATTCAGTACCATTTTAACTATGAGAAATTTGGCTAAAGACTAATTTGGTTGAAGAAAATTTATACGAAGAAGAATATTATTGAATACTTTACAATGGTTGTGGATATAAAGAAGTTCCAATGGTGTAGAGTTGAGAATGAGATGAAGAATAAGTACTCCCCAAGTGGGAGAAGGTTATGATTGACTCATACTTTTAAAAGCTAGAATAAAGATTCTTTATCACAACTTGATATGTGAAGTCGTGATATATATAAGTCACAACATGTCTTATGTTATTATGGCTAGAAATATAATATATTCAAGTTAAATTATTTTTTAGTGTCATGACATTAATGGAGCCACAACATAAGTTTTGTTAGTTCGATTGGATGTCTAAAGGATTAGAATCACTATCATTTTCTTTAAAGTAATGACATGATTGAAATAATGATCTATTATATTGTACTTTTCAATATGTTAAATATTGATTAGTAATATTTATTTTGGTAATTATGAATGATGTATTGGATAAAAAAATGATTTTAAATAGAACCATTTCACAAAATTATAGTCTTAATGGATTATGATAAATAGTAATGAAATTAGTTGGTTTTTTTTGAAATATAAGACTTTTGTAGAATTATTGAGTTGGAAGGAAAGAAAAGTCATGTAAAGTCATAGTATTCCTCATGTTAATATTGTGTTAAACAACCATAATCTTATAAGGTAATTGTGGTATATATTCTTGCCCAAAGCTCTAAACAAATTATCCTGATAATCTTCATACGCTACTACTCTACAACCTCATGGACACAATCATTTCACTATGTGATATTTATTTTTGGTTTTGAAACTTTTTTGAAGTTGTGGTTGCACTAGCTCGGTAACTTTGTTATAGATATGATATCAATTTTATGTCATAGCATCCAAGTATCTCACTAAAGCTAAAAGTTGCGACATCCTCCAACACCAATACTTTCTCATTATAGAGCCACAAATACTAAGGTAAAAGGCATAACTTTTCTATAGTGCTATAATTTTTGGCTACAAAGAGTTCTAGATAGCATTTACTCATGTCGTGACTATTTCAAGTACTAAAACTTTTTTCTCTATAGAAAAGACCAAAGTTGGGTCCATTCTAAGTACTATGACTTTGGGTTATAAAGAGAAAATACATGAGCCACAGCTATTCCCAGTATCTTGAATTTGTATTCTAAAGGAAAAATTCATAAGTTATAGTCATTCCCAGTATCACAACTTCATTTATACAAATGAACTAATGAGACACAACTATTCCCAATGTTGTGGCAATCTAATACAAGAAAAAGACCAAAGCCACATCTATTTTTAATACCAAAACTATATGTTATAGTGAGGTAATGCTAAAGTTATGGTCATTCTTCAGTAGCATGTCTTCCCACTTAAATAATATATCCAACCATTCAAGTATAATTGCGAAAGGTAAAGAAAAAATAGTAGGGACCTAGGGCACCAAAGAAAGAGGATAAAAGGCTAGTTTTTGGAGTAATATTTTGCCAAGCCCTATGGGAGATCCATGAGAAAAGTAGTGATACAAGACACGAAAATAAACCCTAAGAGGGGAGTACAAATTTTGAGCCCAAGGGAAAAATCCTAGGCACATGAATAAGAATGTGGGTTTAAGATTATGATTCCTAGATACTCTTGAAGATTGTCATTGGGAAGTAAAAATTTCATGAGATATATTTCAAATTATCATGGGTAAATTCTTTCCCATTATCAGACTAAATTGAGGTAAAGGATTGGTATATTTTATTTTGTTTGATGGATATTTTGTTTGCGTTGTGGTATGGTTTGGTTACTAATACTTATGGTGTTTTTTAGAACTAAAATTAAATATTTATATTTTTGGTTGATGATAACAAGCCATGAAACACAATCTTCATAGTAGTAGGAAGGAAGTAATAATCTTTTCTATAGTAACATGCAAGAGTAATCTATATTTCAAAAATGAATGTCGAGGTACGTTTAATAATGCGATTATGACATTTACAAAGTTGAAAGCATACATATTTTTATAAGTCAATTCAATGTGCATATCTTAAATAAACTGACCTATAATTAATGTGAGAGTTTTATAGAATATTTTCATAAGGGTTTTTGGTGTGGGAGTCATGTGACATCATGATAAAAGTGATAGGTAAGCCTAGCGGAGGTGACTTATAAGGTGGGGGTAGTTTTATAAGTTACTTTTTCTTGTATGACTCATACCAATGAGACTTGAAGGAATTTGTATGTTAATTGTCAAGACTATGGCTCTTAGAAAGTTGAATTTGTAAATACTTTTAATATCACATTAGTTCACATCTATTTGACACATGAGGTCAGATAATATGAATGAATATAAAAAGCACTCATGGGGTGTGTTGATGAGTTAACTAAAATGTGTGGACTTGTTAATAACTCTCAAACAGGGATAAATTACTAAGAGGGTAGCTATGAAGTGACCATCATTGAAAAAATTAATAGGTGGTAATTAACTTGTATGCTGGTAGGAAACTATAATATTTTTACAACAATCCAACTTGTATTCTGTAACCAAGTATAATAGAGACCATATAATTTAGATGGTCATTATGCATAAGAAATGCACCAACCCTAGAATTAAGTTTTACTAAAAAATCTAGTTTTATCATTCTAACTAGTGCATCATTTGGCTTACTATTGGTTATTCAAACTATTTACATAATTCCAATGAGACTGATAATTAGATGATTGTCTACTTTACTACTTTTATGACTTGTATACCTATAGAACTATGTTGGAGGAGAAACCCTTTCCCAACTAGCTTCTTGGACATTGCCTATTCCTAAAAATTGAACATAATAATATGGTCACAATAAGTTTTTTTTGACATCATTTGTTCGGTATGTCAAATACTAAATAAAACTAGTTATTTTGATAAATATTTAGGATTCTTTTAAAGATAAGCTTTAAAAAGAATAATTTTACAAAATTAACATTTTGATAAAATATGATGCATAAGAGTACAATTGGATGATTTTTGTATGAAATAGAGACTTTTTTTATATTGAGAAGTTGATATGCAAAAAGTTTTGTAAAGTTAGAACATTCTAATAGTCATGACTTTGTTATAGTTCATTAACTGATAGGTAGTTTTTGGTATTTATTATTGGTCAAATCTCTACATAAATAGTTATGATAATCTTCATATGTCATGACTATCACCTCATTGATGCAATTATTTCACTATGTAACATATTTTTTTTAGTAAAACTTTTTTAGAGTCACAACCATAATAGCTTGTAATAATTATTATAACTGTGATATTAGTTTCAAGTCATAACAACCAAGTCCCCCATTAATTATGATTTCCATGGAAAACCTCCAACACTATGACTTTTTAATTATAGTTCCAATGAAATTATTACAGAACTATTCTAAGTAATATGACATTTAGCTATAAAAATTTATATGGAGTAATACTCAAGAAATAGTAATTTCTAGGGCCACAGCTTTTTCTCTAGAGAAATGAGCAAATTCATGATCATTCTCAATGTCGCAGCCATCTATTTCAAGTGAAAAAACAAAACCACATCTCATTCCTAGTACCATAACTTTAGATTATAGAAATGAAATGTGTAGCCTTTGTCATTCCCAATTTCATGGTGATATGATACAAGAGAGAGACCAAAGGCATGTCTCATTCCAAGCATCATGACTTGTGTTCTAGAGACTAAATGTACAGGTGCGACCATTCCTATTAGCATAATATTTTTGATTTAGAAAGAGATCAAAGCCATGACTTTCTCTTAGAAAGTCATGCCTTTCAACTTAAAAGTCACACCCATCTGCTTGAGTTTAAAAGGATAAAAATGAGAATTTTGAAAGGATGCTTAGGTGTACTAAGGGATAAGAATTTAATGAATGCTAGGGTTATGAGAGCTAAATTCTACCCAACTATTTGATGTTCATTTTATTGAATATTCTAGTATATTTTGGCGGTTGAGAATGATGTATAAATGTGAAAATAAAATTAATATGTGTTTATTTCATAATTTTTGGTGTTTTGGAAAACTTTGATGAATTATTGTGAAATCGATATTTTTTTGAAGGTATTTAGCAAAGGTAGTAAATCCATAAGTCATTTATGATTTCAGCATCAATTCTTGGCTGAATCTCTACCCAAATGATTATTAGAAAATCTTATGTGACATGACATACCCTCTCATTAGCATAATCTTTCAATTATATGACATATTCTTAATAATTGTGATATTATCATGGAGTCATAGTTATACTTAGCTTTAAAAATTCTAATGACTACATCATTAATTATCCATCATAGAAATCAAATATCCCACTGGTACTTAAATTTATGGTTAAATTCATAGAGCCGCAATATTATACTTATATGGCTCGGTAGTATCAAGCCAAAGATATGAATCTATTAATATTTTATGATTTCTAAGCTACAAAAAAATAAGGAGCCACAAGTACTCATGTTTGTTGTAATAATTCAAAGCTAATACTTTTGGGTTACTGAATATTAGATATAACAATACTCGAATATCATCATAATTTTATGCCACAACTTTGGTTCTCAAAGAAAGGCATAACTATGAATTGTATGCACTAGCTAAGTATAAACACCATGGCTAGTTCCTAGTGATATAGCTAGATGTATATCAAGAGAGAAGAAAAGGATAGTGTCGTAGCCTCCACATAGCACTGTAGCTATATAACAATATGGGAAGCTGTATCTACTCAGTGGCCACTTCACAATTCCATAGCCATTTATAGACTCACATGATGAAGGTGGAAAGCCATCATTATTTCAAAGTGTCTTGATTTTGTATAAAATAGAGATTAGGCCCAAGTTATGGTTGTTGTCAGCATCACGACCTTATATTATAAAAAGATCAATATATTGAATAGGAGTAGCAGTCATATTCTAGAGTCATAACCTCAAGCTAAAGTGATAACTAATATCTAAAATTCATGATTTCTTACTTATAGTAATGCAAAGCCACCTGAGTATAAAAGTAAATAATAAAAAATTTTTGATAGGATCTTTCATTATTTCTCCTTCTCCCTCATGAAACATAAAAAGTCATGAAAACCATAAACCTAAAAAGTGAATTTCACACTCCCTATGAATTCTATAAGAATGCAAAGATGCATGAAATATATCAATCCCTAGATTTGTGAGGGAGTGGCTCTCAAACCCCTCACTTCTAGTGATTAATTCTAAAATTTGTGTAAATTAGTATGGTCTAGGATTTGTATGATTTAAATTATGTGATATAATTGGTATGAATGATTGATTTATTTATGGTTTGATTATATTTTATGATATGGATATTGATGGATAGTGACTAAAAAGAAATTGAATTAAGGTTTTGATTAATTGTGGGTTTGTGTGAGATTGTCGTGGTGGATGGTGACAAGTAAACCATGAGACTCACTCATACATATGGTATGAAGGCAGAGATAAACCTTTCAATTGTAATACATTAGAAAAATCTATACATCAAACCTCAAAGTTTGAGTATGTAAATCATTACGTATATGATATTTATAGAGTCAAAAGTACAAATACTTTTATATACTAATATATTATACATATCATAGATGGACTAGTTTTCAATTAGGTTAGATGTTATATGGTGCATTCTCTTAAAGATATCACCTTTAGTGTGAGAGTTACATTAATACTAAGAATGACAATGATAGGAAATCTTCTGAACATGGACAAGTGTGTGATGACTTGCAAAGTGGTGATAGTTCTTGTGAATTTCTTTTACTCAATTTGTTCCCATATGTAAAACTTGAATGAAATGTATGTTAATTATGTAAGTGTGGTACTTATAAAGCCAAAAGTGAAATCACTTATAAACCATGTCAAAAATTGGTATTTAAGACAATGGAGACTAGTGAATTTAACCTATGCCAAAAATGTGGAAAAAATAATATGCCTTGTTTCGTCGATATTTCATTGGTAATTACTAACAGAATTTGTTCCGTTGGTAATTTGTCAGTAAATTGTGAATTTCTTGTAGTGCTAGGATAGTTGATGTTTCTTAAAAGGTATGAGATTATGAATAATTCTCACATAAGGATGAATTATTATGCTTGTGATAATATAACTATGTGATAGTTATAAAAGGACTACCCTTGGGAATGACTCAATAGTGACATCTACCTTTATATGCGAATAGGGCGAGAGATCATTGCACAATACTTTAATATTTATTTTATGTCCAACATAATATATTTTGAATGACTTAATCGCATCATATAAATCAAATAAATAATTCATAAACCTAAGATTATTTAACAATCTGTGTATCTATTATACTAATAATTAGTTGTATCTTGTTGAACTAGAAAACTATTGATATAATTCCTAAGTTATCATTATCTTGATAAAAGTATATTATACCACTTGTATTATGCATGTACTTGTGGATCTCTATTAATAAGAGACTCTTATTAATGTGCGTTTGAGATATCACCAAATTGATTAAATTGAATATAATAACAAAGTTATAACAAGTTTTTAGCATTGTTATTAGGAATTATTTAATTTGGTTTGCCAATAAAAGTTGGCATAAATATTCTTATAAAAGAATAATTCTTTTTTAATAATCTATAATATAATTGTATTTGATAAATATTCCAGATTAATAGCTAAGTCATGCTAGCTTGTTTGAATGTGGATAGTTACTTTTGGATTTGCTTGCATATCTTTTCTTTCTAGTCATTCATACATCAAATTTAAATGTATAACCACTCTTACCAAGACTTTCATACATGTACATAATTACAATTATACTACCTACCTCCAACAAAAAAATAATAGATTCAAACCAACATGTATTTGAATTTTTTTTACCCAAAGTTATGGTATTTTTCAAAGTTAAATTTGTTGTTATAGAAAGAAAAAGTTCAAAGAAGCCACATGACAAGGCCATGACATTTTTTCAAAGCTATGACTTTAATTTTATAGAAAGAAAAGGCATCATAGAAGATGAATGACAAGGGTAGTATAATCTTTTTAGAGCTGTAACATTTGTGCTATAGAATGACGAGCATTATAAAAGCTATATGAGAAAATCATAACTTTGATGTAGTGCCATGACTTTGAAGATATTGCTTTCCTTAAATCCATGACTTTTAATTTACATAAGAAAAATAAATGTGCATAGGCATTACTTAGAATTGCCAGGTCATAACTATAAATACTTAACCCCCAAATTTCCTCTATAATAAAATCTTAATCTCTCATCGATGTTATGATAAACTATCCAAAACCTTCTTTGTGAAACTTTTAATCAAGAAAGAAAAATATCATGAAGATGAAGCATTGAAAGAAATAGAAGAGGTAGAGACCTAGTACCACAAATATATCGCATGAACTCAATATGCCTAGGGTGATTTGGCATTAAAAAAATTAGTGATTGGTGAATTCCATGCTTTACAAAAAGGGATTTGTTAAAGAGAGAAGATTCAGCAAATTAATTCCTCCTTTTGGTGATGTTATCAAAAAGTAGAATTGAATTATATTTTGTATACATAGAGAACAAAGAAATGTTTTGGTTGTAAAGGAGTTCTTTGTGAATTTGGAGGATATGTGGGAGAAGATGTGCTAGGTAGAAGGTATTTGGATTCAATTTGATAGGGGTATATTTATTGAGCAGCTTGGATTCTCATAAGCAAAATATAGTGTAGATTTAAAATATCTCTAAATAGATATGAATTTTCTAGCTATTGCTCATCTATTAACAAGTGATAAAGATACATGGAGGGTGAATATCAAAAAGTGCATATGGATATTTGATAGGGAAAGAACTCATCAAGGTTAGTAAAATATAGTTGTATTTCATATGCTTGTTTTTGTTAAATACTTTCCATGTTTTCACTATTATTATGATGAGAGTGATATTGATATATACCATTGTCGTTCGATATCACTTTGATATGAAAAAGATTTTGGAGAAATCAATTCTCAGATTACTAAAAAGTGAATTTTCTGGCCAACTAATTCACCATTCTCTTATTATTTTATTGTGCTTAGTTGAGAAAGTTTCTATTGATAAATATGTGGATACAATGTGTCTAATGGTGTCTCCCATAACATTGTTGGGCATGAAGAGAGAAATTGAAGAAGATAAAAAAGGGAAGAAGTTGATATATGAAGGGGAGGACTGATGGAAATTTGAGAAAAAAGTTCATGCTTCACCTAGGTTACACACAAAAGATGAACGGAATGAGAGGAATAAAAGAAGATGAGTTAGTCTGTATTGAGCATTCCTTAGCTATACATAATGATATGTTTATGGATATCTTGCATAATTTGAAAATATGTTGTGTAACATAGAGCAAATCAAGGAAGAACTGAAAATAGAGATTCATTCCCAATGCATAGATGCATTAGAAAAAGTTAGGATGTTTGAAGGCCAAGTCTACAAAATTCTTGGAGGAAGGAATATAACATGTGAAAGTCAAATTGATGGGAAGTGTCGAATCCTTTCTATTGGTGATGATGTACCCATTTTGTGAGATTGAATTAAATTGTTGGATGTTGTGATTCTTTTTTTATTTTTTCTATGGAGAATGTTATTGCTTAGGGATAAGTAATTATTTTAGCATGTGAGTTTCTTTGGTATCCAATTTATAGAATATTCTAATATATTTTTGTGATTAAAAATGATGTGTATATATGGAAATAGGGTGAAAATATGTTGATTTCATAATTTTTTTATACTTTGGAGAACTTTGATGAATAATTGTGAAATTAATGAGTTTTTGAAGATATTTAGTGGAAGAAGTCGATCCATAAGTTTTTCAAAATTTTGGTATTCATTCATGGCTGAAACTCTATCTAAATGATTGTTTGAAAATCTAGTATGCCATGAGCTTACCCTCTCATTGGCACAATATTTCCATTATGTGGCATATTTGTTGGGTTATGGGCAGAATATCCAATCTAATTGGAACATAAATGTAGTAGAATTTAAAATTTTTATCCCTTAACCCTCTAAGGATCACATGCATTTCATAAAAATTGAAGGAATAGTAAATAAAAATTACCTCTTGTAGATTGATTCGTCTAGCCTTCAAAGTCTGCATCTTGGTTTATTCAGATTTTCAAATGTGTTGTCTTTCTTAAAAGTGATTACACTCTAAAAGTATCTACTCACAAAAAAATAATAAATAATCTTGTTGAATGCTCGTTCAGATTCGTCTCTCAAAATGAAATTAGGGTTTTTCTTTTCCTTCTCTCTGATTTGGTTGTTGTCTAAGAAAAAGATGGTGGCTACCGACATATATGGCACACACACACACACACACACATATATATATATATATATACATATGTATGTATGCTAGAGTTTAAATCAAAAACAAATTTTATATTATTATATATTTAAAACTCTTTTAAATAATAACAATTAAAATTCAAATCCTTATAAATAAGAAATGAATTTATATATTAATATATATTTAAAACTTTTTTAAATAATAACATTTTAAATTCAAATCCTTATCAAATAAGGAAACGAATTTATATATTATTATATATTTAAAACTCTTTTAAAAAACACTTTACATATTATTTCCTTATCTAATAAGAAAATATAACAATTTAATTATTTGTTTAAATCATGAATTTAAATTTTCTCTAAATTAAATTTGAATTTTAATAACAACTAATTGTTATTTATAATTTAAAATAATCTCATCATTTTAATTACTTCATAGAGTGGACAACCATAACTATTATTATTCATTCTTAATATGCAACCCTATAGGTTATATTAATATTGGTAGTAGGCCTAAATAACATTTTGATCCTATAAGTCATAAGTAGCCTCTAACATAATATTATGACTACCTAAGTTAAATGAAAAGCTTATGATTCGAGACAACCTTAAAATAGCTAATGACATAATTATTTTGTCTCATGGTATCTCGATAGAATATAAGGCATGGACAAATATAACCTTATATCATTCTATCTTTGATTACTCGAAACCCAATTAGACTAACTAAACAAATGACATTTATCTCCATCAATTCATTTGAGAATGACCATGCATTTCTTAGTCTCAATTGTTAAGGGGACCCAAAGATATCTCTCTTATAATCGCTCATATCCATTTTAATCGCTCATATCCATCTTAATCGCTCATATCTCACTATATAATTTTTATTATGTTCAAGTATAACCTTTATAGTCATCTGATTAAAGACGACATTTGATTATATCAAAACACAATATTTCTTATGTTGAAAACTATAGTAATCTTTGGTCAAATGATTTAATGACACAACTATTAAAGATAAATTTATGACTTTGGTCCATGTATTAATCTCAAGATGGATCTGTCCAATATTTGTTCTCAACAAATAGATATAAATTTATTTTGTATCTCATAAACTTATTTATCCCATGAATATCAATCAAACTGTATACTAATATTAATTCATTGTTATTCTCATAACAATAACTGATTGGGGATATTTAGAATAGAATAATTAAAAATATTATTCAAGAACATTGTATATATTAAACATGCAAATTTTCATAATAATTAATTCTAACAAATAGTCTAAATACCATGTCCATGTGATAGGCCTAGAATACTATTACTAATAATAACTTACTTGCACAGGCCCATTCATCAATGTATCTAATACCTATGAACCTAGCATGATGATCATGCTTTGCTAATGGTAGAGGCTTAGTCAATAGATCAGCAACATTATAAAGATCCCTCACATAAAATAAATGTCATCCATGTTTAAATGCTTGTCAAACTTTTTATCACCTTAATATGGGTTCTACCAAAGTAGAAGTACATTAGGTTACAATAGTGACACAAGATGAGTAATGGTACTACTCATATGTTTAAAAATAGTTCGACTTTATTAGGTCATCAAATTAGTTTTGGGCCTAATGGCATTAAATGGGATTTAAACATGTTGGGACACATGATGTCAAAATCCCATTAATATCTAAGAGTCGCATGAGATGTAATTGGTAAAAGTTGTCTTCCTAAATAACATAATTTTTAAGTGTCAGGTCAAAGCTGACTTAAAGTTGAGTAAAATATGTGGATCTTAGCTCACTAGATTAATATGATTATTCTTAAGGGTTATTAAATTAGTGAGAATTATTTCTAAAAAAAATTATATCAAACTTTAAATTCATTGTAGATGGCCAACAATAGCAATAACAATTCTACTATGTCACTATGATCAATCCTTGAAAAGGATAAACTTACTAGGACTAACTTCCTTGACTATTTTTGAAATTTGAGAATTGTTCTCAAACAAGAAAGGAAGCTTTATGTCCTAGATGAACCTTCCAATGAAGAACCAATTGACAATGTTCCTAGAGCTAAAAAGAATGCTTATGAGAAGCATCATAATGACTCTATTGATGTTGCATGCTTGATGCTAGCTACCAAGAGTTCTGAACTTCAGAAGGATCTAGAAAATATGGAAGCTTATAATATGATCTTTAATCTTAAAGAAATATTTTAGCAACAAGCAAGGCAAGAAAGGTGAGACTACCAAGGCACTGCATTCTTTCAAGATGGTTGAGGGTGCTTCAGTTAGTGCTCATGTTCTAAAAATAAAAGGCTATATTGAGCACCTTGATAGGCTTGGATTTCCATTGAGCCAATAGTTTGAAACTGATTTGATCATGAATTCACTTCAAGATAGTTATGGCCAATTTATCATAATATATAACATAAATTAAATGAACAAATCTTTTTCTAAGCTGCATACAATGCTTAAACCCATTGATCAGAATATTAAATCAAAGTTTGGTCATGTTCTGATGGTTCAATATAGAAAGGGCTTCAAAAAAAAGGGCAAGGGCAAAAGAAAGTGTAATGCTCAACCCAAACCCAAACCCAAACATAAACCCAAGGCTAAAGCCACAAAGAAGGGTATTTGTTTCTTTTGTAATGAACCTGGTCATTGGAAGAAAAACTACAAGCTATATTTAAAGGATCTAAAGGGAAAGAAAAAGACAAATGAGACTAGTTCTTCATGTATTTCTGTTATACAGATTAATTTTTCTTTTTCTAGTTCCTGGGTATTAGATACTAGATATGGTCTCACATTTATACAAATGTGCAGTGACTCAAAAGGAGTAACCAACTAAAGAAGGGAAAAGTTGATCTGTGAGTAAGTAATTGAGCAAAAGTTACTGGTTTGGCTATAGGAAGTTATGATCTTACTTTGCCTAGTGTGCTTATCTTAGTTTTGGACAATTTCTATTTTGTTCTTACAATGTGTAGGAATATTATTTTAATTTCTTGTTTGGATAATGATGGTTTTACTTTTATTATTAAGAATAATAATGTCTTCATTTTTCATAAAGACATGTTCTATGCAAATACCTATTTTCTGGATGGTCTTTATGTTATGAACCTTCAAAAATCTAATAATTCTTATATATATAACATAACGACTAAAAAATTTAAATCAATTTAAATTCAACCTATCTTTGGCATTATTTCCTTGGCCATATAAATGAAAAATGCATCTCAAAACTCCATCAAGTTGAACTTTTGAATTCATTTGATTTTGAATCATATGATAGATGTGAATCTTGACAATCGGGTTAGATGACAAAGGATCCCTTTACTGGACATAGTGAAAGGACCAATGATTTATTACCATTAAGTTCGGATGCTAGAAGAGGTTACAAATACTTCATTATGTTTACTGATGACTTTAGCAGATAATGTTATGTCTACTTGATAAGACATAAATCTGAATTATTTGAATTATTCAAATCTTTTCAAAATTAAGTATAAAACCAAATTAACAAGACAATTGAGGCACTTCAATTTGATTGAGGTAGCGAATATTTGAGTAAAGGTGCCAAATGGTTCGTGCCTGGCTGGTCCGGCACGGTTTTAGGCTGCCAAACTGTGCTACCGTGCCGGGCTAGGCACGGCACGGTATAGTAACCATGCCGAGCATGGCTCGGCATGGTTTTTTTAGGCTAGGCCCATCATGGTTTTTTTAGGCCAAGCCCAGCACGACACTTCGGCATGGCTGATTTTTTGCAATGCTAGGTCAGGCATGTACGGGCCAATTAAAAAAATATATTTTTTTTATTTTTTTGTTTATTATATTTATGTAATTATAAAATATAAATTAGATAATGTTTAAAAAAATTTAAATTGTAAATTATAAATATTTGAATAGTTATAAAGTTAATTTTTTTTATGTTATTTGTTTTAATTATGTATTAATTAGATTGATAGATTATAATTTACTAGAATTATATTTTAGAAAATTTGATCTAATTCTTAAACACAAATAAAATAAACACAAAATTTCTTTAACAAAAATAACAAAGTCAAACACCCAAACCAAAGCAAATACAATGTAAATAAAAATGAGTACAGAATATCGAAATCAAAAACCAGAATTAAGCATAACTCATAAACATAAGCATAACTGTAACATAAGTGTCACTATCAGTATGTCGCAATCCTACAGTCAACAACCATCAAGCATCAAGTGGCAATCTCATTAATCATCCATCGACGTATCATTATCATCATCAACCTCAATATCAAAATCACTATCATATAGATCATCATCAACAATCAACTCCTCTGATTTTTCTATAGTCCCTATCCCAGCATTATCCTAGATGCTAAACCTTGAATCCTCTCAATCCTTCATGCATGCTAAAGCCTCAAAAATATTAGGAAATAATCTCAATCTTCTATCCAAAATCACATTCACTGCTACAGAAAAAGTAGACTCCAATGCTATGCTCGATACTTGAGGAGTCGATAGATCTTATGTCATCTTAGATAGCACGAGAAAGGTGGACTCATATGATTTCTATCACTATAATATATCAAAATTATTAGTATCAGAGATATGATAGGATTGAGCAGTAATCGGTATCTAAGTACATAGAAAGCTCGCTCCTATTTTATGGTTCACCCCATCATTTCCCCCTCACTAACTGAATGAAAAAATCATCATCTCCGAAAATGGTATCCATGTCCGTACTCATAGTCTCACTACTACCACCATACCTAGTATCGTAATATGTGAAAAGGTCAGCGAGACAGTCTCACTACTTCTCGTGAATGAACTTTTCATGTGGGTCTTCCAAGTTTATGCATGATGAAAAGTAAAATAAAATGTTATCGACCCCTTCCACCTTAACCCTAGGGTCCATGCATGTAGTGAAACAATATAGAGATGGAATGGTGTACCAGTACTTTAAGTACTTGGTTTCCATCTCTACAACTATATGGCTAAGTGTCGAGTCAGCTCGATACTTTCTAAAAATGCTACTATTATTGCATATGCACATGAGTGCAATGCAAGTCATGGGAGTATAAACTAATGAACACATGTTCATCGTGACATAAAAAATATTTAGGAATTTCATAAATAAAATTCTTGAAGCCTAGTTAGTGTCATCAATAATAAGTTCGTCACTCTTACTATTGACAAAGTCGGATATCACGTGTTCGTATCCAATACATGACTCCAAAATCAGGTACGTATAATTCCAACGGTGTCTCACATCCGATTAGAATTTCTTCTTCTTAAGATTCATAGACAAGCAGTGACTACCGAACTCCTGTTGGCTGCGAGGTGTGCGAATGTATTTTAGTGAGTTATGTGTGTTATCCAAAGTAAAGGAACACGCCTTCATCCGCTCTTGTACAATCAAATTAATTACATGACACATGCATCTGACTTGGAAAATCTTTCCTAATGGTGCGTCTCTAATATTCCAAACAAACATATTAATCACAACTCCATTATTAGATGCGTTATCGAATATGATACTAACAATTTTATTTTAAATTTTATATTCTCTAAAGATATTCATCATATACTCAAAAATGGCTGAGCCATCATGAAGATGGAGAATCTCAGAGAATCTAAATTTTTTTTATTCATAGTCCATTTAAAATATACATAGTGGGTGATAAGACATGCATAAGATGAATCATCGTGACTAGTTTAGATATCGGACATCACAGACACCACTCCACTATATGCCATAAATTTATTAATTATTATTTGTTTTTCTAACTTAAAATATTTTAGTATGTTGTTCCTAGAAGTGGACCTATGAATCCTATGATAAGCATGCTAAAAATATGCTTGCACGATGCTCACTACCCTTAGATCTTCCAAAAATCTGATGGGAAGACCCAGCAAGGTGATAAGTTTGGTCATGACTTCTCTACCCAACTCGTTGCAATATATGAAGGTAAACTTTGAGAATGAATTGGATCTAGCCTCAAAAAATATACTACTAAGTTAGGTTTTCCTAGGATCTAATCACCATATTTTTTGGTGCATATTTTGGAATACCTCTTAAGGTGCCCAGTCCCAAATACACTCTTATAAGTAAATTTTTTTACAATATTTGCATCATGCTCTTTCTTCTTCCTCACCCCTAATATTTTTTGTTTTATTATATTAAAATGAGTCCAAACTACATAAGTCCTCCTAATTTTTTGTTTTTTAGATGTTTGGGTTGAGACGACCGAAGAAACAAAGTTTCACTAGTCTTAGACCTTTATGTAAGATTTTCATTTTCTAAATTTAAATTAATTTCATTAGTATTTATTAATTTTTTAGTTTGTTTAGACATGAGAATAGATCAAAGAGTGGAGAGAGAGAGAGAGAGTGAGAAAGTAAAAAACTAATTATGTTTAAATATTATGTTAAGATTTAAGAATTTTAGTTAACTAATTAAAAAATAAAACTACTAGTAAAATAGTGTAAAGGTAAAGCACGTGTACCAAAATTCCAACTTCCAAAGCCAAGATCGAGTTACGAGTCCGAAAAAGCCAAGCCGAAATCCCAAGAGAGAGAATTTTAGGAGAGAAATTTAAGAGAGTGAGAATTTATGTTTTTGAAAAACATAAAAATTAAAGAGGGGGTGGGGGCTATTATAGAATAAAATTAAAAAATTTTTTTAAAAAAAGTATTTTTTTATTGATTTTTTGGGGAAAAATCATGTGGGCCATCGGATCTGCCCCATAGCCGTTGGAGGTGAAATGTAACAGCTAAAATTCAAAATTTTTAATTTTTTTATTTTTATTTTTTTTATATTTTGAACCGTTGGGGATTGGAGGGGGGAAGGGGGGGTGTTGAATCGAACCCGGCCCTGGGCAGTTTTCAGAACCGTCGGGCTCAGCTTCTACCAATGGGGTGTTTTTTCGGCTCATGTCGAGGAACCGTGTCGAGCCATGCAAGGCACGAGGCATGGTTGGCCACGGCACAGCACGGTTCGTGCCGTGGATAGGCAAGGGCATGAGAAATTCTCATGCTATGCTGGACCAAGCACGACCGAATCATGCCGTGGCCCGTGCCGGCCTAGGCTGGTTGACACCTCTATATTTGAGCCAAGAATTTGATAACCATCTTAGAACTTGTTAAATCATTTCACAAATCAACTCTCCCTGGAATACTAAAATGGAATGGTGTGTCTGGGAGGAAGAATTAAACTTTATTGGATATGGTTCGATCTATGATGAATTCAATAGATCTTTCATTTACCTTTTGGGGTTATACACTTGAAACAGTTACGTTCACACTAAATCGAGTTCTATCCAAAGTGGTTGAAAAGATACCATATGAGATGTGGAGTGGAAAAAGGCCCAGTTTGTCTTTTCTTAAGATTTGGGGTTGCGAGACTTATGTAAAACATCACGTTTCAAATAAGCTAGAGCACAAATCTGATAAATATCTTTTTGTGGGGTATTCTAAAAAGAATAAGGAATACTACTTTTACAATCCCATAGAGAACAAAGTATTTGTTGCTCAGAATGGTGACTTTCTAAAATGGAAATTTATTTCTAAAAATGAAATCTTTTTCTAAAAGAACTAGTGTGAGTAAAGTACAACTCGAAAAAGTTTGAGAACCACAAGATAACATTGAACTGCCTGTGGATACTCATAGTCAACAAACTATTATTGACACACCTTTTATAGCACAAAATTTACATAGATCTGATAGAATATGTCATGAGCTCGAGAGATATAGATTTTTTGTGACTTATAACCATGATGTATTGTTAGTGGGTCAAAATGAACCCACTACTGATCAAGAGGTTATGTTGGATATAAACTCTAAGAAATGGTTAGCGGCCATAAAATCTAAAATTCAATCCATGTATGATAATCAGGTATTGACCTAGATTGACCCACATGAAGGTACAAAGACCATTGGGTTCAAATGGATTTTTAAAAATAAAACTAATATGAATGGTAAAATGCATACTTACAAAGCAAGGCTAGTTGCAAATGTTTTCAAACAAACTCATGGTATAGACTATGATAAAACTTTTCACCAATAGCTATGCTTAAATCTATTAAAATTATTTTTTTCATTACTGCATATCATAATAATGAGATTTGGAAAATGGATGTTAAAATTAGGTTTCTTAATGGAAACTTACTTGAGGATGTATACATGACACAACCTGAGTATTTTGTACAACCTAAGAATTCTGGTAAAGTATGCAAGCTTAAAAGATCCATTTATGGTTTTAAGCAGGTCTCTTGGAGTTTGAATCTTCATTTTGATGAATCAGTCAAGGGTTTGGATTTGTCAAAAAAAAGATGAGCCTTGTGTTTATAAAAAAATTAGTGGGAGCACAATTATATTTTTGGTCTTATATGTTAATGATATTTTTACTCATTGGGAATGATGTCTCTACCTTGTAGAATGTCAAGTCTTTGTTAGGGAAGTATTTTTCAATGTAATACTTAGGCAAAGCTACCTATATCATAGTGATAAAGATCTATAGAGATAGGTCTAAGAATCAGATTAGTCTAAGTCAAAATACTTACATAGACAAAGTACTAATTAAAACGTTTCAGTATGCAAGATTCCATGAAAGGATACTTTCCCATGTCTCATGGCATTACTCTTAGCAAATCTTAGTGTTCAGTATTCAAGATCTATAAAGATGAGCGAGATTGGATAAGTAAGATTTTTTTTGTCTCGACAATAGGATCTATCATGTATGCCATGTTGTGCACTAGACCAAATGTAACTTATGCTATAAGCATAATGAGTAGATACTAGTTAGATCCTAGTGAGAGTCACTAGATAGTTACCAAGAATATTCTTAAGTATTTGAGAAGGTCTAAAGATATGTTCTTGGTGTATGGAAGATTGGAAGATGAACTAGTTGTAAATGGTTATACAGATGCAATCTTCCAATCTGACAAAAATGATTTCTAATCATAATCTGACAAAAATAATTTTTAAATGTTGGTGTAGTTAGCTATAAAAGTTCAAAGAAAAGCACTATTGCTGATTCTATAACTGAAGATGAATATATTGCAGCATCTGATGCAGCAAAAAAAATAGTTTTGATCAATAAGTTCATTACTGACCTTGAAGTGGTTCATTGCATTACAAATCTTATTGATGTTTATTGTAACAATAATTGTACTATTGCATAAGTAAAGGAACCTAGATCACATCATCAATCCAAATACATTCTTAGGTGTTTTCATCTCATTCGAGAAATCATTGAGAGAGATAATGTTAAGATTTGCATAGTTCCAACAGATGATAATGTTTATAATCCATTGTCTAAGCCTCTTCCACAAGAAAAGCATGATCATCATTCTAGGTTCATTAATATTAGATACATTGATGAATGGGCCTAGTGCAAGTGGAAGATTATTAGTAATAGTACTCTAGGCCAATCGTATTGACATGATATTTTGACTATTTTTGAGAATTAATTATTATGATGATTTTCATATTTATTATATATAATATCCTTAAATAATATTATTAATTATTCTATATGTCCTTAATTGGTTATTGTTATAGGAATAATAATAAATTAAGATTAGTATAAAATTTTGATTAATATTTATATGATGAATATGTGTATGAGATACAAATCAAAATTATATTTATTTATTGAGAACAAATATTGGATAGACTTATATTAAAATTAATACATGGATCAAATTCATAAGTTTATATCTAATAATTGTATCATTAAATTTTTTGACTTGAGAATGATATAATTCTCAACATAAGAAATATTGTGTTTTGATATAATCAAACATTGTCTTTAATCAGATAATTATAAATATTATACTTGAACATAATAAAAATTTTGTAATGAGATATAAGCAATTAAGATGGAATTTATCCCTCTTATTATAAAAGAGATATCTCTAGGTCCCTTGACAATTAGACTAAGAAATATATGGTTGTGCTCAAATGAATTGATAGAGATTAATATCATTTATTTAGTTAATCTAATTGGGTTTCAAGTAATCAAAGATAGAATGATATAAGGTTGACTTTTTCCATACCTTATATTCTATCAAGATATCATGAGAAAAAAGGATTATGTCATTAATTATATTAAGGTCATCTCGGATCATGGGTTTTTCATTTAACTTTGGTAGCCATAATCTAATTGAGTTTTTCATAAATCGGGTTAATTATATTAATTATAATGTCATAATGACTTGTAGGATCAAAATATGATTTAGGCATACTTCTAATATTTTTTTAACTTATAGGGTCGCACATTAAGAATAATTAATAATAATTAATTATTCAAGAATATTATATTTATATATATATATATAACATGTAAATCATCATAATAATTAATTTTCATAAATAATTAAAAATCATGTCCATATGATAAGCCTAGAGTGTTATTACTAATAATATTTTTAATGGTCGTGATATTTTGATGTAGTCATATCCATACTCAGATCAAAATTTTTCAACAGTTCTCTATTATATCAATCAAGTACCTTGCTAATGCTGAAGATCATGGCTAATTTCATAAAACTATAATTTTATATTTATATGTCTTGATAGTCTTAAGTTAGAGCAACAAATATGTAATAAAGTTGTGACTTTTGACCTATATAAAATTAAGGAGCCACTAGTAATCATGTCAAAGATGTGGCAATAATTCAAAGGTTGTGAATGTTGGATCACTAAACAGCATAAAATATATTACTTAAGTATTATCATTTCTAAGGACATGACTCTTTTCCTCAAAGAAATGTATAGTTGTAATTTGAACATGTGAGATAAATATAACATTACAGTTAGTTCTCAGTACCAAGGCCAAATACATATCAAGAAAGAAGAAAAGACCAGCCTCATGGCCTTCATATAATGTCATGACAATATAACAATATGAGAAACCATCTCAACTACATGGTCACTTCACACCACCATAGCCATCTATGAATTACACATGATGGAGACAAGAAGTTATGGCTCATTACAATGTTATAACTTTGTATTATAAAGAGATTAGGCCCAAGTCATTGTCATTATAATGACCTTGCGTTATAGATTGATAAAGATATATAATAGATTCACAACTATATTCTATAGTTAAGACCTCAAGCTAAAGAGTTGAAGGCCAAAGTTGTGACTTTTATCTAAAAGTTACAACTTCCTAATTAGAGTAATATAAATCCACACAAGTTTAAAAGTGAAAATTAATGAATTTTTTTAGGATCTCTCATTTGGGCTTCTCCTTAAAAAAATAGGCAAAGCCACAACGACTATAAATCCTAGATGAAAATTTCATACTTTGTAGGGGTTGAACAAACAAGTAAGGAATGCATAAAATATGTCAAACTTAGAGTCTGGAGGTGTAGCTCTCAAACTCATCTTCTCTAGAAATTAATTCAGAAATTTGAATGTATTTAATAAGATCTGGGATTTGTATGATTTGAATTATATGCTATAATTGGTTTGGATAAGTGATACATTTATGGTTTGATTATATTTTATGTTCTGAATATTTATAGATAGTGACTAAATAGAACTTGAATTAGAGTATTGACTAATGATTAGTTTGTGTGGGGTTTTCATGGTAGATAGTGATAGATAAGTATGAATACTCACTCATACATACCTTAGGAAAGTGGTGATAGCCCATCCAATTGATATGTATGAGATAAACTTATATTTTGAACCATGAAGTTGGGTATGTTAATCATTACGAGTTATGGCACTTATGAAGCCAAAAGTATGAATGCCTTTACATTTTAATCTTTTGTACACATCTTAGAGGGACTAGTTCTCAATTTGGATGGATATTATATAAAATGTTCTTTCAAAGTGTTTTCCTTTAGTATGAGGGTATATGATTACCGAGAAGAATATTGACAAGCGGTCATTAGGACATGCATGAATATGTGGTGAGTCACAAGATAGTGATAGCCATTACGTGTTCATTTTAACCATATGATTTTTACTAGTGAAACACAATGGAGGCATGTATTAATTATGTGAGTATAGTGCGTATAAAGCTAAAAGTATAAATGCTTACAAAACATGCTAATCATTGGTATTTATGATAATGGAGACTAATGAATAGGCATGTGGATACAGAATAAACATCAAGGATTGTTAATGAATATACCTAAAAGGTATATGATTGAGAATGATCCTAATGTGGATAAGAAGTATTATCTTTATGGTGAGGTATCAAGGGGACAACTATGAGGGGACTATCAATGAGAAGGGCACAATGGTAACAACCATCTTGTAACACCTCAACCTTCATTATGTGCCTAACATCATGTATGTTGAACAATTTAACAACACATAATTAAAATTAACAACCTTTGGACCTATGATTGTTTAATAATCTATGTAACCATTATACTAAAAATGAGTTATCTCTTGTTGGATAGTCAAACTATTGATGCAATCCCTTTGGAATTGATATCTAGATAAAAGTTCATTACATTACTTATGTATGACTCATGCACTTGTAGATATCAATTGATGAGATATTCTTGTTAATGCGATTATGGAATGTTACCTAATTAATCAAATTATGTGCCGTAACAAAGTCACAACACCAACCTTATGAGAGATTTAGAAATAAAGAAGCAATATACGGCATAAGCATAAATTCTATGGAGGGGAGTAAATGTTGACTCTCCAAAATAGTAAATTTAAGACATGAAAACTAAGTATAATAGATTTAAGGTTTGGTTCATGTGAATTCATCCCCAATATAGTTTTATTAATTGCACTTATTATAGTATAATTCATTAGGTTTTGTAGAGAAAAGAATATATCACTTAATTACTTACAAATTAATAATTATAACTTTTTAAAAATTAAAATTATTAAATAAGTATCATATAAATTTGATCTACTAATCTTAACCTTTACAAAATTAACATTAGAATTGTATTTTTACAAATATTTCTCAAATAAAAATTTTACAATAAATACCATTGGATGAGCAATGGAAAATTTTATTTAAAAAGTGAACCGCCACTTTAGTTGCTCCAATTCTAGCATAATGAATTTAGCCTATAATGATTCATGATTCAAAATCTCGCATTTCTAGAACTTATCATTCTCAACACAAGATGTTTGGAAAACTTCTATATGTTATTTTTCTTGCATTCTATTTGCTTCTCTCTTTTTTTTTTGTATTCTTCTGTATCACAAGATCTTTTATTCAAAAAATAAGTCAAAACAATAAGTTTTTGAAAATATCTCTTCGTGCCCAGGTTCTTTCCTTTGCATGGCTATTTGTCCATATATATATATATATATCTTTCTCTCTCTCTTATTCTTTTCATTTTGTATGCATTTATATCTCTTTTTGTTCCTCATGTACCCCCCCTATTTTGGTTTCTTCTCTTATATATAGTAATTTTTAAAAACTTTTTTTAACTTCTCCCCTTGTTTTGAATATAAACTTCACATATAGCACCTTCCAATAACTTTGATATATATTTGCCATTTCAAGCACACACATATAAACACATATAAATATATGATAATAAAAAGTTAATTTCTATTTTAATATATATATTATCAAACTTTACTTAATTTTTAATTATTATTAAAAATCACTTCATTTGGATTGTTTTCATATAGAAATGGATTTCTTATATTTGAAAATTAAACCTAGCTTATTATGACTCAAAAATCAACTATATGAAAATCTAAGAGAATGGTACATACCAAATATTTTATTTATATATATACTTATATTTATATATGTATGTATATTTATGTATATTTAAATTTAAGTATATATAAATATATATGTATATGTATAGGTCTGCTTGTGTGTGTGTGTGTGTGTGTGTGTGTCTATGTGTCTGTGTGTGTGAGTATGTGTGTGTCTGTGTGTGTGAGTATGTGTGTGTCTGTGTGTGTCTGTGTGTCTGTGTGTGTGTGTTTGGAAAGTATCATTTTTTTTGAATTATATAATTGATTTTTGAGTCACCTTAAGTCACTTTTAATCTGCTAGATATGATATCTCCAATTTTACATGAAAATATAAAGTGAAAATTTTAAACAAAAATTAAAAACAAAAAAAATATATGTTTATATATATATATATATACACACACACACATATATTAAAATACTTTTTAAAAAACTATACTCTTTCTTTATATTGAAAATGGATTATAAAAAATAATAATAACTCTTGTCACTGTGAGTTATTTTAAATCTTGGTCATCTAGGAGGAGTAATCCTCCCCACCACATAATAGCTTATTAAAAATAATAGTATGATGCCAATTTTTATTAATTCAAACAAATGCAAGATGGTGTATGTGTATATATACCATAGCTCATAAAAATAGTATGATACCATTATAGATAAAAATTTATATCTATCCTTAATACACATATGTTATGCATTATCAATCAAACAATTTAATCAAATTCTCACTAAGGAATGACCCCTAACTATCTTCTAAAAATAGGGAACTATTCTTCATTTAGGAATTTCATGAAAATACCAAATAATTGATCTTTAGTTCTAAGAAATTCAAGTGTAATATCCTTCTTTTGTGCATGGTCTCTAAAGAAATGGTGCTTAAACTCAATATGTTTGGTCATATAGTGTTGCACTGAGTTCTTTGACATTCCTTTGGCACTAGTATTGTCATATTTCATGGAAAGATTAAAAAAAAAATAAAGCCAAGGTCACTGAGTGTTAGTTTCATTCAAAGGATTTGTACACAACTTAAACCAACAACTACGTTTTTGACTTCAGCTATTGACAAAGCTACTGAATTTTATTTCTTGCTATGCCAAAATACAAATGAGTGACATAGAAAGTGACATATTCTACTAGTATTTTTTTCTATCAATTTTTCAAAAACTAAAGTCCACATCCGAATAGCATAACAAATCATAGTTATCATATTTAGGATACCAAAGGCCTATATCATTAGTGCCTTTCAAGAAACTAAATATTTTTTTGACTGTAGTCAAATGAGATTCTTTATGACATGCTTTAAATCTAGCACATTATCACACACTCTACATGATATCTTGTCTTCCAATGATCAAATTTATAAAAGAATAAATAATGCTTCAATATCTAGTTTGGTCAAAGGGCTTACCTTTTTTATCCAAGACAAGCTTAATGGATGGGATGAGCATATGTGTGTGCTTTTAAACTTTACTTTTTCAAATTAAATATCTTTAGGAGGTTTATAATATACTTTCTTGATTTATGAATATCCCTTCCTTGATTTGCTTGATTTGAATACCTCATCTTTTAACTAGGTTTCCTAGCCCTCATTGGGCAAATCAATCTTCTCCGCTTTGCCCATTAGGGCACATGGTTTTACATAAGCCCCTAATGCTATGTCCTCTGGGATTTAAAATCAAAACATCTAGTCTATATAGTTATAAATCCTAGAACCTAAGTATTATTCGACCTATTTGCCTCAACTAGTACTTAGATACTATGATTTGGAACTAAATAGATTGGAGTTCTCGAAATCAAATCCTAGGAGACACAACATGTGAGACATGTGTAAAACTATTTATCCTAGTGGACAAAAAAAAAATAATATGAGTATTCTTGGTGGGTGCAAAAAAACTATTTAACACTTGAGGGCTATCTGAGGATTGAGGTTAGTGAGGCCCACCATTTATTAATTATGAATACATTTATATGTAATAAATGTGGGCCCCATTCAACCTCAACCCTTGTTCAGCCTCGTGAGGTTTAACTAGTTGCCTTGCACTTACAAGAAATACTCATATTATGTACTTTTCCCATTAGGGTTCATAGTTTTACACACGCTTTACATATCACATCTCCTATGATTTAAACTTGAGACCTCCAATCTTTATAGTTCCAAATCTTAGTACCTAAGTACTAGCTAGGTAGGTCAACTGGTATTTTGGTGTTAGGATTTGAAACTATATAGACTAGATGCCATAAGTTCAAATACTAAGAAATACAATATGTGGTGCATTTGTACAACCTTACAACTTAATAGGTAAAAAGGATAATACTGATATGCCTGGTGGAGTTTGGGAAACAAGTTAATACTCAAGAATTGCACAAGGATTGAGGTTAAGTGGGGCCCGCCATTATTTTCATAAAAATAAAGGACTATATAGACTAAAAATCTCGAGTTCAAATTATAGGGGATATGATATATATGTTATGTGTAAAACCTTGTGTCTTAATAGGCAAAAAGGACGATATTGATATGTTTGATGGGGGCTATGGGGCTGGGAAACCAATTAACACTCAGATCCACCCCAAGGACTGAGGTCGAGTAGAGCTCACCATGTCTTACATATAAATGCATTTATATGTAACAAACTCTAAGAGCTCTAAGAATTTTGAAAACATTATGAATAATAAAATTGCTAAGCCTTTAATACCAAGCTCTATAAGCTCATTTCAAGCCAAAAAGTACTTATTGATTTTGAAAAAATGATATGGATTTTTAAAACTTTCAAACCCACATCATTTTTAACATATCCCTTTTCACTAATAAATCCACTTAAAAAGACACTTTGACATCCATTTAATATAGAATAAAATTCTTGAAATATACAAATGAAATTAAAATTCTTATGGCTTCTATTCTAGCCATGGAGGCAAAAGTCTTTTCATAGTCATTTCTCTCTTGTTGATTGTACATTTGGGCCACTAATCAAAATTTATTTTTATGAATTACACTATTCTCATCTATTTTATTTTTAAACACCAATTATGTACCAATTACCCTTAGGTTATTAGGCCTTGGAACCGATTCTAAAATTTCATTCCCCTCAAATTGATTTAATTCTTCTTCAAAAGTTATTGCCCAATTTTTATCATAGATAGCAACAATTAGCCTCTTGGGCTCAATTAGTGAAATAAATGCAAGTTTATTAGCAATATTTCTAAGAAAGGAATTAGTTCTTATCTCGCTAGATGGATTACCTGTGATTTGGTCTTTTGGTGGTTTGGGAAAATTTTTCACTTTCTCAATAGCTCATAACTTGAATATCATTGCACTAGTTGAGGTGTAGGAATAAATGCTTGCTCCCCCATTGTAATTCCAAATCTCTTTCTTGTTAAATGCTTTCATCCTCATTTTGTAATCTTCCAATTGATTATTCCAATCTTACATCATTATCAATACTCTCACTTCCTTTAAGAGAGTTGTTAGTTTCATCAAAAATAATATGGATGAACTCCTCCACTATCATTATTTTATTGTTAAAGACTCTATAGGATTTTCTTTGGGAAGAGTAACCAATAAAAATCCCAACATAATATTTAATTTCGAACATTTGAAATTGTCTCTTGTGTTTAAACATAAACATTTGTTTGCAAACACTTAAAAATATCCATTGTTTGGTTTTTTTTCAAAGCTCGTAGGTGGACTTGTTCGAAGAGGACCTTGTTAATATTGTATTTAAAATGTTGAAAGAGCTGTTAGCCATTTCAACCCAAAAATATATTGACAAATTATTTATATTTCAACCTTTTCCTAGTCATGTCTTGATATTTTATTTTTCTTTCAATTGCCCCATTTTGTTGAGCAGTTCAAGGGGCCTAAAAATTTTTGTTGTATATCATGCCTATCACAAAAGTTTTAAAAATTTATAATTTAACATTCTCTTATATGATCAATTCTTATACAAGAAATTATAGTCTTTCATTTTGAATTTTTTTACAAAGTTTTGAAAACTCATGAAACAAATTACTTTTATTAGCTAAAAATAAAACTTATGCCTACCTAGAGAAGTCATTCATAATCACAAATGCATATGATTTTCCTCCAAAACTAGTTTTCCTAATGGACCAACATGTGTATGAGCTCAAGTGGTGTTGAAGTGGAAATGAGTATTTTGTTTCTAAAAGAGGTTTTTATTTGCATCCCCATTTGAGATTTTGCTAAGATCTCTAACAAGTTCATTTATTTTAGTTGTGTAATAAGATTCATGTACAGATGACCCAATCTCTTATGTTGCAATCAACTTTCATCATGCATGTTGAAAAAGTTTCTATCATGACCTACATATTTTAAAATATCAATCAAGTAAACATTTTCATTTCTATGCCTTATAAAGATGGTTTTGTTACTTTGAATATCTTATATGAAGTAATGATTTGATTTAAAAATGACTTTGTCACCTTTGACACATAGTTGGCTTATGCTTAAAAGATTATATTTTAAACCATCAACAAGTAAGCCATGTTTGATAATAGACGGTGAATTATTAATTGTAGAACTATATTCAATGATTCTATGTTTTGCATAGTCTCTAAAGGATATAAATTTATATTTTTTGTTGTTGTGAGGGAGACAAATTTTGATTTATCTTCGGTCATATACTTTGAGCACCCACTATCAAAGAATCATTTGTTCTTTTTTAATCCATAGAAGAGCAAACCATTGAATTTAGGTACCCAATTTTTTTTGGGTTCTCAATGGTTAGTGACCTTTGACATTTCAACCCAAATCTTCTTTGATTTTGATGTTGAGATCTTTGGAAACTATTTCTAAGAAGACATGTACTACTATTGTTTCCTACCCTACCACAAACATTACAAATAGTCAAGAGTCTTTCACTTGAGTATTGTTTTTACAAAAAAGTTTTGTATTATTTTTTCATTCTTTCAAGTTGTACCCTAGTTCTTTTTTTGAAAAAGATATATATTTTTGACTTGTTAGGATCATATCAAAAGTATTTTATCCACAAAAGAAATAGAGAGTGAAGAAGTGAATTCTTTAATCTTTTTATGTAGTTTATATTTTCCTTTTTTAAAGAGATTTTTGATGCTTCAACTATTAAAATGCTTTAGTCAATTTGATCATGTTCCTTTTGAAGCTTAAATAATTTCTTCTTGAGGAATGCATGCTTTTCACCAAGTTTGTTGGTGGCTTTTTGAAATTCATCATAATCAATCACAAATTAATCAAAATTAGATTTTTAGAAAAGAATTTATCTCGATTTTGTCCACAAATTCCATGAAGCACATTGTGGAAACTTTCTTTTCCTCTTCAACTTTAGATGAATTTTCAATTGTGACTCCAAGTAGCCATCATATTCCTTCTCTTTTCTCTCTTGAATTTGTAAAGCAGTCAATCATACTCCACATGACTTGACTTCTTGCAAGCTTTGGACTAAGCTTCTCCTCAACCATGCATATCTAATGAAGATTTTATTAATGATCTTGTGTATCTAAAAAAGATGTTAATTAAACAAGAAATTAAAAAAAAAGATGGGGGAGAGAGAAATACAAACACATTTATAGTGGTTTGACACATATTTGCCTACTTCCACTTCTCCTCAGCCTTCAATTCGATGAGGATTTCAATGTCTTCAAGTTACTAATTGAACTTTCATATTTATACACTTAGGTTATGGCTGAAATGGACTCCTACTAGCTCAACTTAGAAATAATTTAGAATAGAATTCTTTCCTTGGGAATACCAAAAAAAAAATTATTCAAACTAGCTTGTTGATACATTAGATACAAAGGAAAGCTAGGATAATTGCTATGTTTAGTTTTATCATTTTGAGTATTAGTTTCTATTAAAAGTTAAGTTCATACTATGATATACTAAAATAATTTATTTGGAGCCAACTTGATGTATCATTCATTGCACCAAATCAATATTTGTACTCAAATGACAACACATAAATTGAATTAAATGTATAATTATATATACACACATAGACAAACACTGAAAAACTGCTAAATTATATTTTATTAATATAAAAGTTAGTGAATCGTCTCCAAGGAGGAATAATAAACACTACATAGGAGGATTCCTTCTTTCACCATTTGGAAGAGAAGTTCTATAATCACATTGTCTCCAATACATACTTGTCATGACAATACGAATATAAATAATCATAATTGTAACCATAACAAAATATAAGTTTGGTAACCAATAAATTTCATTATAGATTGGTGTGGGTAGTTTATCTCTACACCCACTGCATAACTTAAAGCAACCATAAATCATATTTTATGTTGGGAAATTGCCCTTTCACGGTAGTGATATTAAGATACAGTAGACAACACGAATAACAGGAAAACAAGTAATATATATCCAATCCAGCAATCCAACCACAGCATAATCAAAAACAAAAAATATATAAAATACCAGAATTAACGTGATTCACTAGTCGCTCAGTACGACTAACTACATCCACTAGTAAATGCTTATGCGTTACAGATTAAACCAACAAAAAACCATCTTATAGTATGCAGCAAAGAGCAGTCGCGATAAATCATGCAAAAAGAGAGAGAAGATGATGATGATGAACAGTTCCTCGGGTCCAAAAAACAGCAACCCTAAATTAAAAATTACAAAATATTTTATAATAAAAAATTCTCTCGGTTCATTTAATCGGAGCGGGTCTGATCATGGGACAGGTCGGCGGGACCTCTATTATTGTGCTAATACTGCATCCCCAGGCTTTTAATATTTCATTTCATGTACTTATATGAAAATATTAAAACAGAAATATTTTGTTATACAAACAGATTATCAAAAAACAAATTACATATATAGCACTCTAGAAAAGTATGATACCCTCCATTGCATACTAGTAGAGGTGGCTCACCACAACCTAGTTGTGTGGTTTGTGCTAGGCATGGAGGGTCAGCTATGTACAAAAATACCATGTGGCACTACAAGACCCAATTTGATGTCCTGCTCAGACCAAATTAGGGGCATGAGATTCTCGTGCCTTTTATTTATGATTATGGGTTTGTCAAGCTTGATTTTCCTCCTTGAATCTCAACTTTGTTTGGTTGAGAGGTAACATTTGAGATTTAAAATTTAATAAATAATTTGTATATGTACCAAAGTTGATATTGTAATTGTTTATAGACTAGTCTGCTTCGTGCTTTAGAGATGATTGAAATCATAGGTAGGTATTTTCTCCATAAACTTCATTTCTATTTTCAGCATTTTTTTCTTATAGATTCCTCTAGTTTATACACTTAATTATAGAAAAATATTTTAATGATTTTGCTCTTCCATTCCCTCTTTTACTCTAAAACCCATTGAATTATGAGTTTTTTTAATCATGAAATAATTGATAGCAAAGTGATCACATCTCCCAGTATGGCTAAAAAGTCAATTGAGTTGATAAACCTAATAATTGTTCAGCCACTTAATTCCAACAACTTTTACATTCAGACTTTGAAATTGTTAATTTGCAGGGATAAGAATTTAGATTGGCAAAACACACTATTTATGGCTGACAATGAATTTCGTATGGTAATAAAAGATCTTGTAAGTTAATTTGAAGTTTGTGTTTAGTTAAAAGTAACATTATTGACATTAAAAGTAACATTGATATGACTTTAATGTAAGAATGTGAATTGAATGATAATCCAACTAAAGGTGAGTTTTTGTTTGGTTATACTTAGGCTACTAGTTAACATGGTGTATTGCAAACTTTTTATTTGCATGTGTGTGTCAAGGATAATACATTAAATGTTAAAATTAAGATTATTTTGCTATTAAGTTAAAATGTGTGTTGAATGATGTTCCAACCAGATTTCAATTGGTGTATAAATTGAGTAATGATTTTACCATGAATATTATTTTGCTTGATAATGACCTTGGAATTATAGCCACCTATCTTTTTTTTATTGATTTGGACTTTGTATGCTTGAAATGATTAAGATAGTAGCTCCCCTCTCATTTGAAGGTAATAATATATTCTGTTTCCTTATTCCATATTAATAATAATGAATTTATTGATCATATTCAATAATAACATTTTCATTATGACATCTAGATATTTACTATCTTAATCATTTCACATGGGGTGGCCATTGAGAAAGAATTGTATTAGTGAGCGGAGTCAACTATAATGATTTTTTTTCACATGTATCATAAAATAAACATTTATTCTTGTTGATCAATATTTACTTATATTCTATATTTGATTTATGAGAACTCCAACCAAGGAGAAGTGATGAAAACTTATCAACTCATACAAATTTAATGATCAATATGAATGAGTATATATATATCAACATTGAGTCAAAATGAGGGTATTCGAGTTGATGTATATGTAATTTAGGGATAATTATGTAGTGAAATAATATTTTTATTTTTATTATGAAGAAAATGAAAGGAAATGAATACTAATTAGTCAGCATTGTATTTTTTTTTTTTTTGATATTAAAACATATTTGCAACGCAAGTATAATGAGCCTCATGTGTGGTCAAGCTAAATTTAGTATGATGTATTTCACTAGAAAATAAAAAGGTTATGATGCAATAATATGGCTTTTCACAATGTGTTGAATCACATATTGATTCATTTGAGTCTACTCGATTAGAAACAATAATATTAGGTTGTAGTGGTACATTTCCTTTTGCAAATGATTATTAGAATTTGGTATATATGTTAAGATAGTGAAATATTTTTGATATACATTTTAGAAGAATTGTCCCCAACACATGACTTCAATAATTTTTCTCAATGGATGTTCTTGAAAAATCACTATTTGTGATGTGGGAAAAACAAGAATCATTTTAATATTCTTATTTCATAACATAGATAACCACTCATTAAAGGATGTGTGGGATGAGCACATAGCATTTTGTACAAAATAAGATAGGCATGTAGTGGAAGATGTTATTAGATCTACTTCTAAGCATTGTTTTTAAGATAATTATTTAAGGACTTTCTGAGGTAGTATGAAATTTGATTTACTCGCAAGCATAAAATATGAAAGAGAAATAAAACAAAAAAATCTATGAAGTTCCATAATTTTGAGAATTGCTCATGTAGTATCGTTAATTATTAATTACCCTTTTGCCACCTATTCAATAGTTTCATTTGATGTCTCAGCATATTATTGTGATTGATTCTTCTCATATGACTGACCCATAGAAGGTTAATTTATTTTCAACTTCATCATGTGATGTTGATGATGGGATGTTTCCATTGACATACAATTTGTTTACTTCTAAAAATTATAAGGATTGGTTATAATATTTACAATAGTGGAAGGTGGTGCTTGAGGAAGAAGAAATCATCCAGATTTTTGATCGTCACCAAGTTATTATTTGGAGTGTTGCAGAAGTGTTCGGATTAGAGAGTCATGCCCATTAATTGCCTCACATTAAATAAAACTCAAGTTGTTTTCTTACCAAGCATAGAACAAATTTCCAAAAAGGAAAGGAAAATATATTAGAACCATTTGACGTGTTTACACATGCACAATTAGAGTGTGACTATCTTATTGTCATGGACATGTTGCATTGAGTCATTATCAAATTTTCTAAAAGATATTGTGATAAAATGACAAACAATTTTTGTTGAATCTATCATTTCTTTGTTAACATGTGCATCATCACAATATTTGTGCCTTTTTCATTGAGCATATAGATAAGGATGGATCTATCAATCTAGACAACAAATAGGCCTTGCAAAGGGGAATGGATCTATTGGGTCAAAGATCATAGAGAAGCTTTCTTCAAAGAATGCAAACTACCATTCTCATTTATATTTAGGTGGATCAATCAAAGGTTTAATTTGAATAACAAACTTTGATTTTGATGTGAAATGGTGAACATGAAAATGCAAAAGCATGTCAAATGTTTAGATTCCCATGTATCCATGAATGTGCAGCAATATGTTTGTTGGGATTAGATATTATTGACTATGTGAACGAATGCTTTAAGTTAAAATGTGAAGAGAATATTTACTCCGGCAACTTGCATACTTTGCTAACTCATGACATTCCAATCGCACATGCAAATGACATTGTTCTTGATAGTTAGAGTCCATATTTTTTTTCTTTTTCTTCCAACAACAAAATGATGAATTCAAAGGAATAGGAAGCATTGAATTGAGTTGCAATTCTTATCTAAAAAAATATAATTTTTGTGATGCAATGTAACATGTCATAACCATGTAATACATAATAACACATTACTTTAAATGACAATAAAAGTACACTTAACTTCAAGAGTCATAACAATGATTAATATAATATAACTTAACTTCAAGAGTCATAACAATGATTAATATAATATATGTAATAACTCATTTATTTCATTTTTTATTAAGATTATAGATATGGATGAAATTTTTTGAGAAGGTAAATTTCTTGTTTTGAAACCTTCAATGTTTTTTGGCTATAATTGTAGTGGGGTTTTTTAAATTGTAATTAAAAGTTCATGAATGAATGAGACCTTAAGTGATTATTTTTAGATTATGGATATGCAACCAAAAGTTCTTTTGCATTGTGCTTTGCACTGGATTAAAATGTTATTAGCCCAAGATTTGTGATGTATTGGCAATGTTGAAGTGACATCGTTATGTGGCATGTTGGGTGGTAGTGGATAAGGGTATTCATGTAGGATGTGGTGGATACTATGCTTGTATAACTTTTAAAAATTATTTGCACCAAAAAAAATTTTAAAAAGTTAAAAAAAATTAGTTTTACTAATAAATTTCATATTAGTGTTCTAAATAATTTCTCATTTTGAAAAATCTTACATCATCCTTATTAACGTATTCTTTTACAAATTTTGAATAATCATGTACTCTTATTGTTGTTTTTTCTTGATCTTGCGGTTTCACTTTTTTTTTTTTTTTTTGCATTTCATAATTATAGTATAATTGTTGATAAAATTAGATGATATTTAACTTAAAATAAACTCATTGATAATTTTGATTGAACTTGAATTGGATCTAGACTTATGGAGCATAAATAAGATAATATTTTTGATAAAATAATACGTGTTACTTTTAATCAAGGGGGAATTATGTTTTGGTGCTTCACCAGAAAAATTTAATATTTTGAAACTTATCTTTTTAAATTGAAAAAAAATGACAAAAAACTTAAAATATTGAAATTTAGGACACTCTATTATGTTTATCCTAAACTACCCTCGCCCTCTCCCATCGACCCTCTCTCATTTGCCATCGCCCTCTCCCATTGGCCCTAGTCCTCTTCCATCGGCCTACTCTCATTGGCCCTTCCCTTCTCCCATTGGCCTACTCCCATTGGCCCTTTCCCTCTCCCATCAGCCTACCCTCACCCCAAAACATAATTCCCCCTTTATTCAACCTTAAAGTTGAACAAAACCCCAACTACTCAATTATATATTCATAAACACAATTTGATGGGGAATCAAAAATAAATGGTGAATCGCACCTATTTACATTTTTCAACTGAATGCCTTTAATTAATTCAACTCCAAGTGCATTTAAAAAAAAAAAGAAGCCCACAATTATATGCAATAATCATTTGTCGGATATTTGTGTTTAGGTGCATCAAGTAAAAGTATTTGAAAAAAAAGACCCCAAATTTTGATATTTAAAATTATATGCACTCAAAGTATTCAATATAATTATGCCCTTAACCCATTCCACATCATTAAAAAAATGCATCCTATTCTTGTGTTTTGTGAAAATAACATGTATTGTATTTGATGTGTACCTATTTCTCTTTTCACAATTAGCATATATATTTGCATGTATATGCATATTAAAATTGATATATGAAAATAAATGTATATGAATACACACTACCATACATAAATGTATATATATCTCCATATTTATATACATGAATATACATGTATATGCATATATGTATATATTGCTCTATATATATTTAAGTATGTACATATGTGTGTGTGTGTGAAGATATATACACTATTGTACATATATATGTATATACATATATAAACACATGCATACACATATATAAATAGATGCATACACATATATAAACACATGCATACACATATATAAATAGATGCATACACATATATAAACACATGCATACACATATATAAATAGATGCATACACATATATAAACACATGTATATACATATTTATTTGTAAATATATGTATATACATATATGTACATATGCACTGCTCTACATATATAAACACATGCATACACACTACCATACATAAATATATTCTCCCTGTATATATTATGTGCATTTATATGCATATAAGTATATATACATACATATATTCAAGTAATATATGATAAAGGCAAATATAATAAGAAGACATATATGTTACTTAATATATATGTATATACAAATATATAAGTGTATATATATGCTATAGATAGGGTTGTATTGTTTACAAATCAAATTAACACACATCGCACACATGTATATATTAATTTGTATTGGAAATAAAATACAAATATATATAGTGGGGTACACACACACACACACACACACACACACACACAAACACACATACTACTATATACATGTATGTTGTATTGTGTATACACACATGGTATAATATATGTATGTATTCATTAATTTGCATTAAAAAATATTATTTTTTTTTTGAAATTTTTGTTATAAATAAATTTCTTTAATTTACATGGTACCTAATTTAAGGTATTGTAAGTGAGTTTATGGTTTTTTACCAAAATATGATTGCCAAATGTTGAATGGCCACCATCAATGAAATTCATTTATGGTTAATATATAAGATGGTAAACTATATGATCAATATGTGTTGTCATAAATATACTATTCTTAAGATTCATTCTTTACTCATTATCATATGCTTTGTAAAATAACAAAACTCTTTTTTTTTTTTCATTTGAACATAACATGTGACAATATATTATCAAATATATCTCACAAATAAATTTCAAAATCAAATAATGTCTAAAACTAATATTTCCTATGGAATACAATCTATAAACATTATCAATGTTCACATATATATCTCATAATAATAAATCACTTTCTTATGTGATTTATATTCATGTGATTCAATTTAAACTTCACATAATTAGAAAATACATCGCATAGTTCCAAATAACATACATATCATTTTTATAAATTTCATACATATCATAATTATAAATTACGTATATATGATAATTACAAATCACATGCATATCACAACAATTTTAAAATCACATAATACCATATTCACATATATATCAATGTTCTCATATATTCTTCAAAACTAATGCGGCACAACTCTTCTCATGCTCCAAGAATATTGATCCTCAAAGACTTTGATATATGTGACAAAAAAAAATAGTTATACAAATAATCAAACAAAAATGTTGTTCATAAATAGATAATATCTTTTATATTATTATAAATAATATTTTTTTTTAACATTTATGTCAAGATAAATAACTACTTATTATTTATTGTGATTAATAAGTTTTTTGAAACTTTTATGTTCAACAAAATATGATTTAGTGCATGCCAAAAAATACCATTAGTTTTTTGCAAATCAATAATTTTATTTATTAATGTTCAAAATAAATAGATGACCATATTGATATATTGAGTTTTTATTTCCAAATAATAAAAATTTGTTAATTGTGTTTAAAATAAATAGATGATCATACATCATATATGAATTAGAGTTTTTAATAATTATCGTTGTCAATTGTTTTCAAAAAAAAAAAAAAAGACAAGGTATTTATTCTTGTAATTAATGAATAATTTTTAACATTTATATCTATAATAAATATCATGTATTGCATTTACATATATGTGGTATAAATAAAATTTATTTATACCACATAAATTTTTGTCAATTGCATTTACATAAATTTTATTTTATAAATAAAATTTATTTTTAACGATTTGTCTTTGTAAAGTAAAATGATATCTCATATATGCATAAACAATAATTATGTTTTTTTCATATAAATGTACATATATACTTATGTTTACTTTCAATGATACTTGTTTTTAACAATACTTATTTGTATTTATATGCATATCATTAAATTAATGTATTTTCAACAATTTATATTATATATTAATTGAAACACATCAACATATAGAGAAGTATTGTTCAAAATACGTCAAAAAACTTACATGCATATAAATGTACAGAATATACAGAGATATATATGTACATGTAAATATATTTTTAAAAAAGTTTATTGTACATATTTACATATACATCTGCATTTTTAAAAGTGTATATAAATGTATATGTGCATATATATATATATGTGTGTGTGTGTGTGTGTGTGTGCGTGTGTGTGTGTGTGTGTAAACAAACACACACATACACATTTGTGTGTATACATACACGTACACATAGAGACTCACCAACACATACACATACAAATACTCATTTTCATGTAAATACATGCACTAGGACACCAAAATAAATTAACCTTATGTGCACTAAAAATATTCAATACACATGTCATGTGTGTGTGTGCGATGTGTGTGAAACCATATACATGTTTATACACTATTTTCAAAATGCAAATATACATGGCTTAAGTAATTTCAAGTATATGCAGATACAAATAATTTCATTTTGATGTCCATAGTTGGCATGAATAATTATTTTTTTAAAGTTTGCAGCTCTAATAAATGAGCAGAAAATTGATGAAAAAATAAAATTCACAATCTGTGCACAGTATTATTAAAAAAAATTACACTATCAGATAAATTAGATTGACAAGAAATGACGAGTGGAACGAATTTTATGACTTTATGAAACAGGAATCAAGCTACGTACATATACGTGTGTACGTAGCTTTACACGCATATGAAATCAGAAATTAGATATTATGTACGCAATTTGACATTAATATGCCCGTGAAATCAGGATTCAAGCTCGGTAATTGAGCCAATAATTACTGTATAAATCATTTTATTTTTTTTCAAATTTTGATTTAAAATTTTAAGATTTAGAAACTAAAATTTTGATATTTTTAAAAAAGTTATAAAACTAAAAATAAATGAACCCAAATTCATAAGTACTATACTACCCTCTCCTCTGCCCCTCGCCCAGCTATCTCCCTTGTTGGCGTCCCCTGACCCACGCCCGTCTCCCCTTTCCTCTCCATCCACCTCTCTCTACGAGCTCCTTCGTGAAATTCCATCGAGCTCCTAGATCTCGACACCAAGCTCCTGGGGCTCGACAAAGAGCTCGACCGAGCTTAACGCCAAACCCCAATAGCTCAATGAAGGATGAAATCAAGCTCCTAAGGCTGAAGAAGCTCTCGATCAAGTTCCAGAAGCACAACCACTAGCTCTAGAAGAAGATGGAACTCGTGATCGAGATCGATGGGAGAGGACCAATGGGGGAGAGCAAGAAAAGTTTTGCAAGGACATAAGAATAGACTAAATTTCAATATTTTAAAACTTTAGTTACTTTTTATAAAACTTAAATAAGTTTAAAATTCTTAAATTTTTCTTGGGAACACCCCCAAAACATAATACCCCCTTATAAATTTCATATTCTCAACCAATATTTGTCCAAAAACTCCTTCCCCTTCCATTCCAAGTTCCAAGGAACGAAAGATTGACCCATCTCTTTTTCAGATTTCCTCATTTCCCACTTTTCCTAAAATAGCAGTCATTACTGCTGAGTGGCCCTTGACCACAAAAAAAAAAAAAAACTACTAGGCCAACAGACATGGACAAATAAAATCATATCAGAAACTGGAGTATCCATGAAAATTATGAATCAAACTGGTAAAATTACATATAATTTGTATAAGAATAAGGTCTGATAACAACGGAACAGATTCAGATTAGCTGATAAAGATAATAGATGGATCACAGCAACACTCGTCGACGAGGCAGCAGCAGCATAATGCAGCTAGGCTGCAAAAAAAAAACCCCCAGATACACAAATCAACTCAAAAATCTAACTTTCAGACATAAATTCCTGTAATATTATTAGGCAAGAGGAGAAAACTGCTTGCTGACACTAATTCACAAAAACAAACGTTACAAACACAATTTTGCAGGTTATTTTACTGTTACTCGTCTAGATAATTATTGTTCATATAACAAATGATAGAAAGCATGTGGGGTTGCATGCTCAGAACCCTGAATGTTACATGGCCTTGTGCCTTGACCAAGTCAATCTGTTATCATGATTTATTAAGGATGATATTTTCATAGTACCAGTGCAGCAAGTGGTGGCCTAATTTTAGGAGATTTTGCAAATTAATTGTGAATGGTCATAGAGTCTGATGAAGTCAGCTATCTTTGGTGTACTACCTACTTAAAGATAATTATCTGATGACATAAAAATACAGTAACAGATGTATATTATTGGGTTGCATCTAGAGGTGTCAACCGTGCCGTGCCAGGCCAGCCCAGCACGAGGCACGGCACGGTTCAGCCGTGCCTGGGCCGGCCCGGCAGGAAAAAAATCCGTGCCGGGAGCCCCGTGAGTCCGACCGCATGCTTCCCCTCCCGCAAAAAAAAGACTGCGGGTCGGGTCTAATTCGACCCGACCCGCAGTCCCCCTTTTCCCGAACAGCTCGGACAGGTTTGCCCGAGCGGGCCAGGCGAAGCACGGCACGGCCCGTCGTGCCTGCGGGCCGTGCCGGGCCCGGTTTTTTTAAACGGGCCGTGCCGTGCCGGGCCGGCCCGTTTGACACCTCTAGTTGCATCTATCACCAGCAAGAATAAAGTCAATGCGCTCATTTATGTATTTATAATACATTTATTTTTCTATTTATTTGAGTTGTGCAAAATGTATTGTGTTCGTTTGACGTACTTAGACTAGAATCTGTACACATGATATATAAATAAATTATTCTCATTTTTATTGATAAAAATTTTAACCGAATAATAGATTTGATATGTAAATAGATTTTGCATATTTAGCTCAAATTATAGTAAACTACTTTAAATATATTTTTAATTTAAAAATGATTAAAGTATTTTAATAGGCCCATGCTTAGCATTAGCCTAATAAAATAAAATTTTACTAAATTAATCAATCAGAATATTTTATTTTATATCTTATTTAATTAATTACAAAAATATACAAAGTATTATTAAAATACTTAAAACATTTTTATCACATTTATATGAAAATCAAAATATAAATATTACAAAATCATTTACATCTATATCATCATTTATTTTATATTACTGAATTGAATGTATATATATTATATTTAGATAAATTATATTTTATTTATAAATAAAATATATACATATTACAAAATAAATTATTAAATAGAAAAAATATAAATATTTTACTGAATGTATAAATTAAATACATTATAGACTATTTATCCGTAGAAAATTATTTTATATATATTTTATTTATTTTATAAATGTTTATATTTTTTTATAAATTTTTATTAACTTTGAATATTTTTTATATTTCTGTTGATAAATTATTATTATTTCTAATATCCATAAAATCCACGTAGAATATATTTATATTTATTGATACTATTATCTAGATGCATGTAATTTTTTAAAATTATTTTTTATTTTGATAATATATAATATATATTTATGACATCAACAATTCAATAACAATTTCATAAATGATCTAATAACCAACCAAATGAAGTAATAATTTTTTCAGCTAGTCATCAATCCAATTTTCTCAGTGTAAAACAAATATAGGAGCTGCGCAAATTGAGTGCACTCATCAAAAGAAAAAAAGAAAAATAAGAAATAACAATAAAAACAAATGGATTAAACAAAGAAACATATTACATATTTTTAGAAGAAACCGTAAACACTTTCTCTATTCATATATATAATATGATATAATATTTAATTTTTTTTAAAAAAAAGATAATATCTAATTAATTAAATAATTTGCAGTCCATTAAGTTTAAATTATTGTAAAATGTATAAACAAAATTAATACCATTACAAAGAATAATTCATAAAATAATCAATATATTCATGCATTTTGATTAACTAATTATAGGATTAATAATTTAAAATTTTCACATGAATGCAAATATCCACCCACACTAACAATTAAACAAGTATATAACACCCCAATTATGTCACAAAATATTATATTTATTTTGAAAAGAATATAATGAATTATATTTTCAAAATTTATAAAAATATCTAACTCTGCTCACCAATTAACTTATTATATTCATCAACAAGACTTATGTTAGTAAATATAATTTTGAAATATTTTTTATCTATCAACATGTTTAATATTTTTGTAAAACATCTTAGGTGCTTTCACAAAATACATTGTGTTTTCTCAAAACACACATGCACACACACACACACACACACATATATATATATATATATTAATACTAGAGATTGTATTAATGTGTTCTCACAATTTATATGTTAAACATATAATGTGTTATCACAATAGTATAACACCTTTTATTTAATATTAAAAGTAGATTTTATTATTTGAGATGCCTTTAGTTTCAATAAATTTGAATTTTCTATACATAATATTTAGTTTCCAATATGTTCAAAGTGTAAAACTAAATAAGTTGATATAACATTGTAACATTATTTAATCATGTTTCTAGATTTAAAAATAAACTAATAAAATAAATAATTTTTTTTAAGTCTTGTTAATATACTTGAGTAGGATTTTTTATTTTTCAATTTTACTTATTTAAATATTCAAGTCTCTTCAAAATGAAACATAAATTTCTTCACTCTTTTTTCTTCAAGATTTATTTTATATTTAATTATATTATATATAATTATCTTATTATAAATAATATTGAACTATATCAAAATACAAAATCATCATAAAGGAATCTATGATATCAAATATTTGTTTTGTTTTGGTTATATTTTTTTTTTATTTTTCTTTGTATGTGCATACTCAAGATATGACTAACATAAACCATAATATATGGTATTTTTTATTTTCTAAGATGAAATATTATATTCTCCTCTCTACTTCCATCTCTCCTCTCCCTCTCCCTAGAAACCTAAAACCCTAATAATTGGTATAAAATATTTGAATACTATATTTAATACTATTGTAAAAAGAATTATAGAATATACATGATATTTTGAATTTAAGTTATTCTTTTCTAATTTTTTAGCCCAAAACACCTTTAAATGTAAAATCAAGTTGATTGTTTGACATCAAATTGTATTATTTTAAAATTTATTTCATGTCCTTACGATTGCATTTTTATCATTAAGGTATTAAAAAAAATCTAGATGTGCATCCTAAAATATTTTATAATAATGTGAACAATTATTATAAAATATTTAATAATGATAATGAACTCTTGGAAACTAGTCATGAAAATTTTCAGATTTACCACATGATTTTGATGATTATTTGAAATCTCCATTGTGTTGGCTCAAGCTCACTAATTTTTTTTTTCTTTTGTCAATTCATATAATTATAAACTGTGATATAGACAACATTGCTCAATTACAAAAAAAAAAAATCCCAAATTTTCAAACATCAATTAAAAAAATAAAATTAAAATTAAATTGATTATAAAAATAATAATAATAAAAATTAAAACCAAAAATAAAGATAAAAGATAGAAAAACAAATTAAATATCATCACAATCAAAAATTTTTAATGACATCATTGATCAATAGAACATTTAGTAAACATAAAAAATAAAAAAAAAATTAATTAGAATGTAATTATTTACTTATAAACTCATTAATTTGAAAGAAAGAAAATAAGCTTATGTTTAGTACCTAAAAATCAAGAAATATTTGTTATTATGTTATTAACAAAAAAGTCTATATATTCCTCTCTAATAAAGATCAGAAATAAACTCATTATAAGAACTCTTTAATAAATTTGATAATCAACTTATCCCCCTCAAAAGTCTATCATGATCTCTATCATCTATATAAAAACTTCTAACAATTCTTTCTAATGTAAAACATCCATTTATAAATTGATACTTTAGTCTATACCACTACCATGACTAGTACGTACTCAACTACTAGTACATATTAAATTATGTTTCATTCCATTAGATCTTGATATATCTTGTATATACTAAATTAACTCGTAACATAAAACCAATATGACAAAATACATTTACTCACCCAATACATTATTATGGGATTGTAAAAAATGATCTAGTCACAAGTACATAAACATCATGCTAATGTCATTTTATTTATCTCACTCTCACACATAATTAATTTCTACTAATAAAATATACAAGACATGCATAAGAAACTAAAACAAAAATAAATAATAACATGCTTAGGCACCTTAAGGTCTTCTAATCTCAATCTTATACTCTATTAAACCACTTCATATGTCTTCTTTGATGGGTATAGTGATATTGATATCTCATAAATCTTGCATGTTATGAAAAAGAGAAAATAAACATCACTTC
Organism: Sapria himalayana; assembly: GCA_029783825.1. Classification (NCBI taxonomy): domain Eukaryota; kingdom Viridiplantae; phylum Streptophyta; class Magnoliopsida; order Malpighiales; family Rafflesiaceae; genus Sapria; species Sapria himalayana. The sequence continues at coordinate 10,266,425 of JAREIK010000438.1, forward strand.
TAACTAAATAGATTTAACACATAACAATCAAAAGGATAAGAATTAATCTACAATACTTGTCTTTTTTTTTCTCTAAGAAGATTATTCATCAACTAATCTATCATCTTCTGACCAACTAATACATTGCACCATCACTATGAATAGTTTCTAATCAAAAACCTCTATAAAATAGTTATGCAAATCTTAACTTCATCCAAACATGAATGAGTGACACCATAAAAACAAACTAAATAATTATTCATTGCACTTAGTCAATTCACAAAACATTGCAATGTCACTTGCACAATTACTGCATCCACTGTGCACCACCATTGCACCAATAATGTACCTACATTACCCCCACAATGTACCATCACTATGCAATGTACAATCACATGGTGCACCATTACTCACCTTCTACCACACACAATGCACCATGCACATCAACACAGAGGACATCCATGTCCACCACATGTACATGTACATGTGGTGCAATGCACAAAGTTGCAGTATTATGAGTGTGCACGAATGCACTATTGTTACACCGCACTCATCTCTCTCTACCAAGCTCTAGGATTTGCCTCACCTACCTAGGGTTTAACTTTATTACCATGAAGAAACTCAAACCATAAAATTTTTAAAAACATTAAACTTATGAACGTACAATAAAAATATTAAACAAAGATTGGGACTAGAGCATCTTCCATGTTATGTACTCTCATCCCTAAAGCATAAAATAAAAAGAAAAATAATAATAACAAATACAACTATAATAGTCAACATATAATAGAATTTATTTTTATTTATCTTTGAACTAATATTTTGAAATTATAAATTAAAACACAATGAATAACATTATTTTTAGATTGATCTTCTTGTAAATATTATCATATTACCATTACCTCATCAATTAATATCTTAACCAAAAATTAATCTACAAATGATTTTTATCCCAAAAACATTCATACACAGTCAGCCAAATTTTTTAATTTATAATTTTTCATTATTTAGATTTTTATTTTTAATAATTATATATTAAACTATTCTTCATTAACATATTTTAAATATTAATTAATTTTTAATGCATTATTATTTATTAATAATTTGTAGGTCTGTATCGCTTTTTAAAACTCTATCACTAAAGGTAAATATAATAGTGTTGATCAATTTTTCATAAGAGCGCATTTTACATAAAAAATACCTCATCATTTTAAATTATTTATCACCGAAACTTTCATTCTCGTAATTCACAAGCAATTACAGATATTTTCTAAACTAAAAAAAATATTCCAGAAGATTATCATATTTTATTAAAACATATTCTCATAATATAAGCCATCAAATACCCATGAAAGAGAGGTACGCCGAATGGTTATTAAAAGATGCTCGGGCACACCGAATGGTTATAAAAAGATGCTCGAGCACACCGAAAGGCAAAAAAAAAAAAGATTCGCCTTGGGCACACCTGAGGGCAAAAAAAAAATGCACCATGGGCACACCTTGCCTGAGGCAGGCAACCTAGATCTGCCATAATGAAGACGGCTCAATTGTGCTTGAGCTAAGTGTGCCTTAAACAACATGGGGGGGTATTCAGCAGATTAACTTTTTTGAACAGTCCATAATAGCAACTGCTGATCATAGCTAACAACGTTAACAATAACAGCAAATTAAAAGTGATAGGTACTTGCAGCCATAAGTCGATGGAATGAAATCAGAACCTATATAAACAATAAACCGAGACAATACATAATTGATACAAGCGGATTGGAAGCAATGTTTTAACGAAATGGTACTCATAAATTTGAACTGTAGCATAGATGGATGATTACCATCCCTCGAGGAATCCACGGTGTTTTTTGGGAGGAGCACTGTAATGTGGAGGGGGCATCGCCGCTATAGGTGGAGGGCCTTGATAATAACCTGGAAAAAATAATAGAGAAAACAATAAAGATAATAAAACGGACTAGGCAGTTTGAAAGAGAGGGAATGAAATGAAAACGAAAAGTCCTTGCCAAATGATTGAATCGCATTTTGAAACATAAATCGCGGGGAAAGATGGAAAAAAAATCAAATTTACCTTGAGCAGGGTAAGGATAGGCGTACTTAGGATCGTTCATCTTAATCCAGTAGAGAAGAGAATGAAAATTTTGCAAAAAATGAAAACCAGAGGTTTTTAATAGGCTGTCTTTAGTTATGATACTGTCCCGAGAGGTAATTCTACTTTTTCTAATTTAATTATTGATTAGTAAACGCATGGCTTTCCCCGTGAAGACCGGTCGCCCCTTAGATTGAACAAAAGGGTATGTGCACGGACAACCACTAATTACCCGAGACATACAACCTGATTTAGAGAAATGAGTAAATTATGTTTTGCTGTAAACACCAAAAAAATTTACTAAAAAAAACCGTTTAATATATATATATATATATATATATTAAATTATAAAATATTTACATTTTGGTGTGCTCATAAGTTAAAATCATAAACCCAATTTTAATTCCACTATAACATATCAATTTAAAAAAAAAATAAATCAAAAATTCTTTTTTCGTATTAGAAAACAACTATTTAGAATAGAAATTGTTTTTCAAATGAAAAAATAAATTTCCAAAAAATGAAAATTATATTTTGTTTTTATAAATTAAAAGCTTATATATATACATACATATATGAATGTGTGTGTGTGTGTGTAGAGTTCGTACGAGTTGGACAAATTGGGTTTGTCCCCAATTTGAATAAAAAAATATTTTTAATATAAAAATTATGTCTTGGTGCACTCCCCAAAAATATTTTAAAAAATAACCAAATATTAATATTTGATAATAATTGCACCAAACTTTTAACTTATTGATTTTTGATGCACTATAATATCACAATCCAAAAATACACTTAATATATATCTCCTCAGACATCTTTCCTCTTATAACTAAATCCACGCTCGAATTCATGGAGCTCCACGTAGCTTCATCTAGTTACTCAACAAGCTACATGGAGCTCGTAGTTGAGTTCCATAGGGTAACCTGAGTGGAGATGATTTAAGTAACCTGAGTACCTAACAGGTTATATGTCGCTAGGAATATGGTACCCGACCCACCCACTTCTCAGTAATGATAAAATTATATAATATGGTAAGGTGGGTAGGTTTGTTTAATGAACCCAGCTCACACTGTCATGCCCTTGTGACAATTCCAATATTTAAATATTAATTGGACCTAGGATTGGGTCTTTTTAAAGAACTTGATCCCGACGATAGACCTCAACCCCAACACATCTCATTCAGCCTTGGCCCGACTTGTGTTGGCTCTGGTGGATGCTGCCACATGATGGGGTTAGGTTGAGCTTACCGTAAGCTTAGCCCAACCTCGTCGTGTGTTGGCTCAGGGCTCGACTAGGGTGAAAAGCACACTGTTGCACTACCTACTTGAATCACTTGACTACCATCACACCCGCACAACACTAAACCCCACTTGACCACTCGAGAGGCCGAGACCCAAGAGCCCAAACTCTGAATCTCAAACTCGGCCCTCATTCAAGCCCTAATAGTAGAAATCCAAAAAAAAAAAATTAATAAATTCAGATTGCATTTTGACCATTTGATTTCTCTCCAACGACTAGTGAGAAAATCCGATGACTATCGGTTTTCTACCTACTTAAAAATCATTAAAATTTAAAAAAAAAATCATTTTTTAAATCTATAAATATAGATTATGAGTTTTAATTTTTGTATTCTCATTTCTATATTGAATTGTCTATCAACTCTCTAACTCATATTCTACTATATTATCTGTTCTTTAATAATCTCATTCTCGACTCTCAATTCTCAAAGAATTTTTTTTTTTGTTTTTGTATTATAAGTTGTAACTCCAAGAGTTCTACTTTCTAGTAGTTTTTATTTGTTTCTTTTTACTGAAGAAAAAGGGATTTGGGTGTGATTGTGACTGTAGGTTACGGCTTTATCTGTGATCTATCTCATCTCCTTCATATTTTAGAATATCTTTCCGGTAATTTTTTTAAAATAGTTAAAGTTATAAATAATAAAATAAATAATAAAATGGCTAATAGTGAATATAATGAAAATAAGATTAATTTAGATATAAACATAGATGATAATGATAATATTATAGGAAATGTCCGAGGCCAAAATCATGTTTTACCCCATGGTCTCTATTCAAATTTAAATACATAAAAAAATTAGAAGAATAGTTATAGTTTATACTCATTTTAATATAATACAAAAATAAAAATGCTAGGGATGTCGCTGAAGACTCAGCACAATATAAGTATTATAAAAAAATATAAACATGTAGGAGTACATGGGAGATTAGCCACCTAATGAGACATACCGTTCAATCCATCAAAAAACATAGTGCATTAAATCCTAAGCAAACTCAATTGAGCATAAGTGATGAAGTTTTGAAGTTGAATCTAATTCAGCTTCTTTGACTTCATTCATATACCATAATGACTTAGGGATAGAAAGCATGGTCAAATTGATTATCATCATGGGTCCTCCAATTACATTTTTGAAGGATCTTAGGGTTATTAGTATTATGCAAACCTACTATGTAGATTACTGAATTTAGGAAATAAAGTGGCATGGTATTTGAAATGTCTGATATATGGACTAGTCGTGATGATGTATCTTTTGTATGCTTCACTACACGCTATGTAGATTCTAAATGGAAGCTTAATAAAAAGATTTCAGGGTTTTTAGAGATTCTTCATCCTCATGATGGCCCTGTCATATATGAGTGCATAATAAAAATCTTTAGAGATTATCATATTCAAAATAAAACATTTAATATCACATTTGATAATGAATTTAACAACGGAATATCTATTGATATATTTGTTAAGAACATTAGAGATGGACTATTAGGTGAGATTTTTCACGTAGATGCATATTTCACATTAATATCCTAATAGTACAAGCATGGATGAAGATTATTTATCCTGGATTAAAAAAATATGAAACTCACTAAAATATCTTTGGATAGCTAATAGATAATAGGCATTTGGTAGTCTCTATTTGTCTGTGTGTCTAAAGAAAATAAAATTTCAAATATATATGAGACACTATTGGAATTACACTTACCTGATATTGAAGTCATGTGTTTGAAATATACATGTGATATCTGATTACGTCAATAGTAAGAGTGACAAACTTATTATTGATGATAATGACTAGGATACAAAATTTTATTTAATGAAATCCATGAAAATTTTTTATGACAACAAATATATATTTGTCTATGTACATGGCCACCACTTGTATTGCACCGAGGTGCACATGCAATGTTAGTAGTATGTTTAACAAGTTTAGAGATAACCTGACATTTAGTATCATGTCTATCGAAATGGAAACCAATTACTTATAGTATTAGTCCACCATTTTATCTCTTTATTGCTTGGTTGCTTACATAGATCCTAAGATTAATCTGGAAGGGTAGAGAATATTTTGATGTACATATCCACATGGATGAACTATGGACACCAACCTAAAGGGTTCATTCAAGAAAAATTGACGGAGTTATTTACATACTATGATACTAAGTATGGTAGTAATTGTAGCTAGACTTTGAGTATGGATATGGACACCATATTTAGAGATGATTACTTCTCCATTTAATTAATGATGGGGAAATGATAGAGTAGATAATTAACTATGAGCGAGTTGTCTCGATACTTAGATATAGATTACTATTTATTCCTATCACATAATGATAACAAGAAACTAAATATTTTACAATGATGAAAATCATATGAGTCCATTTATTTCATGCTGTCTAAGATGACATAGAATTTATTAACTCCTTCATTATTGAGCACAGTATCGAAGTTTACTTTTTCTATAATAGATAATTCTATTTAGGATAGGTAATTAAGATTGTAGCTAGAAATTATTAAGGCACTTGCATGCAAGAAGGATTGGAAGGATTCAAAGTTGAGCATCTAGGATCATGTTAGAATAAAAGTGCAAGACTTATTAGCACATAATAACTCATGAGACTTTGAGGATATTGAGCCTACCACTGGCGATACTATTAGATGCTTACACAATAATAATCATTTGCATATTAAAATAGATTGGCATTGGGATTGAGTTTGAATGACAATTGTTATATTATGTTATTTTATTTTTGAATGATTGATTTTTTATGTTATTTTTCATTATTGAAAATTTTGTTAAATATTTTATTTTTTTATAATTTACATAAAATTATGTCTTTACTCATAATGGATAACTTAAAATTTACAATTTAAAAATTTAAAATCAAAAAATAGTCGAACTAGCTCTAGGAATGACCCTGCATGGCTCGGCATGGCCCAACCAAATTCTACCCAGACTCGAGCCAGCATAAAACAAGTCATGTCGTGTTGGGCATGGCATGACTACCTTATTGGTCCATTCCGGCATGGCATGACCCATTTGTCACCTCTATATGCATGAGATTCATGAATGCCTTTTGAGCATTCATCAATCCAAATGGTATTACTATGAATTCAAATTCAAAATGCCTATATCACATCGTAAATGCCATCTTAAAATTTATCTTGTTTTATATCATATATAGATTTATCTTATTTTATCTTAAAATTAGCTTGTCCTTACACATTGTCAAGATTATAACAAACCTTAAAGAATTTATTCATTGATTCATCCCCATATAACTATGGACATGAATAGAACTCTTTCAAATTCTCTTTTGATTTGATATTGTCTTTTATTTTTCCTTCCACGTTAATGATAATATTAAAAATATTATCAAAAAAATTTTTCTCAATGTGTATCATATCAAAGTTATATCTAATAAGATTAATTTTCTAATAAGGCAAATCACAATAGATGATTTGTTTTTTCAAACCATGTGACTATTTTTTGAAATTTGCATATTAAAACAATTAGCATTAATTTCTATAATATTTCAAAGATATATCTTTCAATTAACTTTTATATTTTGGTACCTGACCTCAAAGGTTGTGTACCTTTTACAAATATCTAACCTTTCCTAAAGACCTTTATATTCCTTCAAAATAGATGTTCCACATGTAAAAAACTTATGATGATTACCATACCAAATATATGTAATAGACAAATAAAAAATTTTGCAAAAGTTTCATTATGAAATTTATAAATATATCTCACACATTATGTAAATGGATACAAATTATACACTTTGAAACATGAATAAAATAGAGCTGCTATGAATAGTAGTGTATGCATTAAAGGGTCTAACTCTATTGTATTTAATATTGACTTTCATGGTTGATTAATTGAAATTCTATACCTTGTTTTACCAAATAAGAGGAAAATTCTATTAAGTGTAAATAGTTTGATCTCATTCTAAATTTGGGTACTAAAATTCATTATCAATATAATATCATAAATATGCACCATAAAAAATATTAGCATAAGTATGTGCTATTCATTCCTTGTGGTACAAGCAGAATAAGTGTGTTACACCACTTATCCAACAACAAGAATAAATACTAGTGCCTAGTGGGCTATTTATAAAATAAAACCTAGATTAGCTATGGAAGTTGTTGAAAAAGATATCACTATAATCACGTGCACATGTATTTCAAGAAAATATTATAGAAATTCATTCAATCAATCCTGAGATAGATGATAAGTTTGAAACATTGATTAGTGAAGATGAAAACTATTTAGACACTGATGATGTACATATTGAAGAAAATAATAAGAAAGAATTAATAACATGAGGATGAATATTTAGATGGAGATTATTTGTTTGAAATTTTCAATGATGAGTAGATATTTTTTGACTTCGATATTAAGTTATAATACTTATTTTGTAACTATTACAATTTGGATGTTAAATAAAAATAATCATAATTATAAATGTAAATATGTTACTTATCATGTTTTGTTAGTGTGACATATTCCATACATTTTTTTATTATCATTACATTTTTTGATATTTATGATACATGAATTAGGTATTAGAGGTAAGAATTCAACTGACTAGGATCTCAATCCATAGGGGGAGATATAAAAAGTCAACAAATAGTTCATAGAGGGAAAGTTTAATATTTATTCAGTAACAACAATACTATAAATATTTCTCTGTATTCACTTAAGTGTATAGAGGATATGGTGGCATCACCTAAGTGTATAGATATTTCATCATCATCTGATTTTGCACTAGATGATATTATTAGCCTCATTTCACCTATCCTATGAGGTACATGTGATGCTATTGCAGTATTGATAATGATTGGATATTCATAATCTATTATTTATATGCAAAATTATGATGAAAGCTTCATTCAAGCCATTATTGACAATAAATAGTATGTACCATATATAAATTTACTACTATGTGTATTATTAGATTCTATTCTATTTGTTTGTAATTAATTTAAATTAGAACTATGCATAAAAATATAAATAAATATTTTTGTTTAAAAATATGGTAATTTTTATTAATAACTAACTATTATTTTTAAGAAGATTAAATTACTTACAAATATATTTCTTTTGATTTAGAATTAAAAGTATGTTTGCGTTATGAAATTTTGGATAAATAATATAAATGAAATAAATGTTAACTTTGCAACAAAAATATTATTATTATATATATGCACTAATATTAAATTACTTACCAATATATTTTTTTTGATTCTCATATAATTGAGAAGATTTTTAAGAGAAACTTGTAAAATGTATAAAGTGAAGCAAGATGTAATCAAATATGAAAGAATATTATTGGAAAGAATTTATAGTAAATTTTATTATATTTACCTAAATATTGAATTATTTTATTATTAAAATTATAAAAAAATGCATCACAATGTATGTTTTTTTAATTTTTTGTAGAAAAGGTATAAATGGAATAATCATTTATTAATATCTATAAAGAATACATGAAAACATAAGACTAGTGTCTAATATAATGATAGGATTAGAAAATGAAAAAAAATATGATAAAGATGCAAAACCCAAATATTCCTCTAAATATTTGAATAAAATAATGATAATACTAAAATAGTAAAAAATTTAATGTCTTGTTCCAAATGACAAAATTATCGATTTGAGAGCAGGTTAAGAATTAGGACATTTGAAAAATATTAGAGGTTACAAGATGACAAACTAATATTTTATAAATTTGCACTAATAAAATTTACCAAATTACCGACCAATTATTTGGTCTCTAATTCGGTATTTTTTGGTCGGTAAACCTAATACCTACCATTTGCCGACCAAAATATTTGGTCGCAATTTTGCTCGTCGGTAATTTTTTTACTGACGAAAAATTAGTCGGTCGGTAAAGTATCGACCATTTACCTACCCTCTACAGACAAATATTTACTGACTATATTCCGATAATTTTCTGACCAAAATAATTAGGTCGGTACAAAGTCTCCAAATGGTCGATAATTAACGACCATTTACAGACCATTCACCGAAAAATAATTACCGACTAAATTCCAACCATTTTTTGACTAAAAGTACTTGATCAGTAAATGGTCTCAAAATGGTTGGTAATTACTAACTGACTACAGACCATTTACCGACAAACAATATCTGACAATATTTCGATCATTTTCCGACCAAAAGCATTAGGTCAGTAAATAGTCTCCAAATGGTAGGTAATTACCAATAATTTATAGATCATTTATAGACAAATAATTTTCGACTATATTTTAATCATTTTCCGACCAAAAGAATTAGGTCGGTAAATGGTTACAAAATAGTCGCTAATAACCGAAAAAATTGCAACCAAAAGCCGACCAAAATCTTTTAAAATCATTGGTCGGTAATTGATCTCCAAAAGTATTACCGATAATTTGGTGACATTTTACCAACCATCGATATTAAAAAATTTTGGTCAGTTTTTGGTCGCAATTTCATCAGTAATTACCGACCAAATATTTTTTTCTAGTTTTGATTTAGAAATCTTGATTTTGTAATATATATATACATTCAGAAATATATTTAGATTACACAACAACAAAAAATTCAATTAAATCCAGCAAACAACTATATATATTGCATATTTATAGTAAATAAGTCAAGAGAAAATTAAAAAAAATCCAAAATCAAAGTTTAAGGCATTGAAAAAATAATTTGTATAATACACTCATTCATCCAACCTAGTTTCATAATCGTTATGCTGCGACGTATCTTGTTCGCATGGTGAGATTTCAGGGACTGGAATAGAGCTATATACTACTGCTAGTCCTGATGCAGTTGCTGTAGGTGATGGAATAGATGTTGTAGCTGGAGCATTATGCCGAACAATCTGAGGTAGATCATCAGGGTTGAACTGTAGTCCTCCTTCATGAAACTTCTTTGTAAGCCAGTAAAAATGCATATGCAACTCATCCTTATCATATAGTTGATCATGTGTCGCTTGGTATCGACCAACAGATAATGTATCGCATTTCACATTGAATCCTGAAATTCCTCCATCATCGAGAACAAATTTGAATAAGGTTCTAAAAATTCAACTTTATAATCTGGTCGTCTAAGCGAGTAGAATGATGATGTTGACAACAGACGCCATAGACGGGCATATTCTCCTTGCCATCAACAACTGCATGCCAAATCTGATTCATATCAACTAGTGTAGCTGATGAATGAGAACTACCTATTACACCATCACATGAACCTGAAGTAGACTGGAAATATGCTCGAGGCGTAGTAGCTAACATTTTTTTATATCTCGCATAATAAACATGTACGATAAGTATTTCTAATTATATTCAAAAAAAAGAGAGAAAAGTTAATTTTTTTTAATGAAACTTACATTTGCTACATGAGATCTCTGATCAATGAAAGTCTAATCATCATGAGCCTTCATTTGCGTGTATCTGAATAAGTGATGAGCACTAGGCTTCTTATCATCCTTGAGTGTCTATAATTATACACAATACATACGTTAATTCTATTGAAAAAAAATTACTTATGAGAAATGAAAATTAGGCATAATTGAACATATTTCACAAAGTATTAAACATAAACAGTATAAATTAGAAATAATACAAATTCTCATTCGTGCTCACGCATAGAGTGAGATCCACAAGCATGTGTAGAGATGCCACTACCCTCCTCATCCCGCTCTGAGAGACGATTTCCGCTCTATTTATCACAACTCTTCCTATAATCAGGATCTTTCCATTTGCTCCAACACTCCTTGAAAACATGATCCGGGACACACAAATCTTTTTTTTCTTCTTCAACCATTTATCTTTGATCTTGTACACATTGTCTTTATACCGACTGGCAGCATGTTTGTAGAACACACTTTTAACCACCTTATTTGGCTGTGTCCACCTATAAATTTTTTGCAATTATAATTAAAAAATTTTTTATCAATGAATACAAAGAATAAATAAAAGATGTAAAAAATATTAGGTAGTAATATTTACCTTAAATTCTCTCCAAATCATCAATTAGTCTATATGTGTCAGTGACTTCCAATTATGTCTATTAGGTTTAAAGGACTTCCTGAAAATTATCTTCAGAACTCTAGAAATAGAACCAGCCAGCTCTAACTTTGTCTTGTAACCCAAATTTTATTAGCAAGTAAGAAATAAATTAATAAATTGATAATCATTTGTTAAGTTTTATATCTTACGGATTATCAATTGTCTGATCAAACTGAGCAATAGGGAGAGTCTCGTCTGAAGGGTGCTCTGAGGAAGACTCTCCAACATCTCCATCCTCTCCCTCCTCTCCCTTTCATATCTCTTGATCATTCATCAAAATCTCAGGACCATTATGTAGATCAGTCAACTGATGCTGCTGCTGTGGTATATTCACAACCTTCTATGTCTGCTGTGACGACTCATCCACCCATGACCCTCTACTAGTTTTTGTAATACCTGAGGCCTTGCTGCCTATACCATAACTAGTACGACCTTGCAAAGTGCTGCCTCTACCTCGTTCACGTGCCATATCTATATATAGTTATATATAGACTATATTCATACAAGTAGTTATAAGTAGTTATACATAAATATATACAACATTATAAACAAATATTTTGATTTAATTATATGAATACATGTGTGTGTGTGTGTGTGTGTATATTATTTTTATTTTTTTATTTATTTTTTGTTTTTTTTTATTTTTTATTTTTTTTTACATATATGTATATATAGTTACAAATATAGTTATATATAATTATATAGACATTTATTTAATTATACAAATATTTATATATAGTTATACACATATAGTTTAAGATAATGTTGTATGTTGTTATACATGTAATTATAAATATAGTTACTTGTGGTTATACATATAGTTACACATATAGTTAAATGTATATTTATACATGTAGGTTTATATATTTATTCATTTAATTTTATATATTTATACATATAGTAATGTATATGTATAGATATAGTAAAATATTTTTTTATATACTACTATTTACAAATATATATTAAATATAAGCTGTAAATTTAATATTTAAATATAATTATGCATAAAACTTTTATAGTTATACATATAGTAAGATATAATTATTTATAGTTATATATTATTATACATATAATATATATAATTATAAATAGTTATATACAATTAAACATATAGTTATAAGTAGTTATACATATAATATATTGATATAATTATATAGTAAGATATAATTATGAATATATAGATATATTCATACAAGTAGTTATACATAAATATATACAACATTATAAACAAATATTTTGATTTAATTATATGAATACATATATGTATATATAGTTAAATATAGTTATATTTAATTATATAGACATTTATTTAGTTATACAAATATTTATATATAATTATACACATATAGTTTAACTTTATGTTGTATGTTGTTATACATGTAATTATAAATATAGTTATATGTGGTTATACAAATTGTTACACGTATAGTTAAACGTATATTTATTCATGTAGGTTTATATATTTGTTCATTTAATTTTTTATATTTATACATATAGTAAAATACTTTTTTATATACTACTATATACAAATATTTATTAAATATAATTTGTTAATTTAATATTTAAATATAATTATGCATAAAACTTTTAAAGTTATACATATAGTAAGATACAATTATTTATAATTATATATTATTATACATATAATATATATAGTTATAAATAGTTATATATAATTAAACATATAGTTATATATAGATATATTTATACAAGTAGTTATAAGTAATTATACATAAATACATACAAAGTTATAAACAAATATTTTGATTTAAATGAATGAATACATATATGTATATATAGGTACAAATATAGTTATATTTAATTATTTAGAGTGTTACATAGTTATACAAATATTTATTAATAGTTATACACATATAGTTATAAATATGTATGTAGTTAAAGTTATAATTATATATAACATTTATATAGTTATACTTTTAGTAAAATATAATTATATATAGTTATATATTAGTATACATATAGTATATATTTTTTAGAAATATAGTTATATAGAATTATACATATAGTTATACATTATTATATAGTTAAAAATATGTTATGTAAAGTTATAAATATAGTTATAAAAATAGTTTACTTTATTATAAATATAGCTATAAATACTTTTATATAAAATGACATATGATTATATAATTAAACACATGTACCTATAGAATATTTGTGAATAAAATATATTTATAAATGTTACTTAAATATTATTATATTTATATGCAACACTTTTATAAATAATATATAGTATATATATCACATTTGTATAAACATTATAAATAGTCTATATTTATATAAAAAATAATATGTAATATAAATATTTACAAATTTGTATTATCATTTAATGTTATATAATTGTTATATAAAAAATTATATAAATGGATAGTTTTATGTAAATGTTGTATAGATATTTATAAACATTAATACATATGTATAAATATTTATATATAACATTATATGTTTATATAAGCATATCATGTTTATTTATAATGGAATAAGTTTATATGTATTAAAGTATAGACATTTATACATGATGTCATACGATTATATAAATATATAAAAGTTATATATACTATTACATGTTTATAATTTATTCAGATACAACAAAAATATAACCTATTAACATTAAGATTAATTTTTCTTAAGTTGCAGAAGCAGATAAATCAATCATTATATATTTTCTTCAGCTACAGAAGGATAGAACAAAATGCAAACATTTTTATTTGAAATCAAAATCAATAAAACACTAAAAATCTAAACAATAAAAGAACAAAGATTATACTGAAAATTTATAGTTTAATTAATTGTGTAAAGTCAAAATCATATAGGTTAAATAATATAAAAATAAAAATGAAGAAATTCGGAGGAGAATTAAAAAAAGCTAATACCCGATTATACTAAAAAATATAAATCGATTATCCTAATAAAATTTAGAGATACAAAGATATATATATGCATTTTGAAGGAGAATAACAAAGAAAAACTTACTTAGATTCAGAAGAAGAGATAAAAATTCCTTGAATTTATGCTTGTAGTCGCGTATCACATTTGCTTCGAAAAATGACGGAGATACAAAATGTTTGTAGGTGTTAATGACTTAGCAAATGAATTTTAAATCAAAAAATTAAACCTATGGTAATATTTTAAATCACATTTTAAATCAAAATGTTTGTAGTGTTACTGACCAAAATTATGGTCGGTAAAAGGTTGGTAAGTACAAAGTTATAAATATTTTGGAATGTCACTTTACCGAACAATTTTAATGATAATATATTTTTGGTCGTTAAATATATCAGTAATTTGTCGACAGTTTCTATTCACTAATTCTATCCTAATTTACAGATAAATTCCGACCAAAAATATTTGGTCGGCAAGTATGGTCAGTATTTGGTCGGGAATATTTTTTTTTGAAACCTCGTTTAGGTCTCTAATTGGTTGTGAATTAGTCCGTAATTACCGACCTATATATTAGGTCGGTAGTTTGGTCAGTAATTACGACGTTAAAAATATTTTGAAAACCCACTTTACCGACCAATTCTTATGGTAATATATTTTTGGTCATTAAATTGTAGGTAATTTTCGACATTTTTTTTCTTTAATTCCCTCCTAATTTACTAAACAATTCACGACCAAAGATATTTGGTCGGTAAGTATGGTCGGTCTTTGGTTGGAAATATTTTTTTTCAAAACCATATTTTAGTCTCTAAATGGTCGTGAATAGGTCAGTAATTAGCGGCCGATATATTTGGTCGGTAATTACGACGTTATAAATATATTCAAAAACCAATTTACGGACTATTTTTCATGGTTATATATTTTTGGTCGTTAAATAGTTAGTAATCTTTCGGCAATAATTTTTCGCAAATTTCCTCAATTTACAGACCAACTCTTGACCAAAAATATTTGGTCGGTAATATATGGTCGGTATTTGGTCAGAAATATGATCGAAAATATTTTTTTTGATACCCCTTTTTCGATTTCTAAATGGTCGTGAATTGGTCAGTAATTACCTACTTATATATTTGGTCGGTAAATAGTCGGTAAATGGTAGGTAAGTACAAAGTTATAAATAATTTGAAAAACCACTCTACCGACCAATTTTAATGGTCATATATTTGTGGTCATTAAATAGTCAAAAATTTCTCTGCAATTTGTATTCGATAATTCTTTCCTAATTTATAGATTCCGACCAAAAACATTTGGTCGGTAATTATGGTTAGTCTTTGGTCGGAAATTTGGTTCGAAATTTTTTTTTGATTCTCTTTTTTGGTCTCTAAATGGTCGTGATTTGGACAGAAATTACCGACCTAATTTTTAGAGCAATTCCAATGGGAGATGCCAAAAAAGGCGTGTCAAATATTATTTTGCAAACTTGAACAGTATTTTTGAAACCCCTAAATAGATTTTTACTCCAATGGTATCTGCCAAAATAAGGTGCTATTGTATTAATTAAATTTTAATTAAAGTTTTTTTTTTCAACCTATGAGAAAGATTCTTTGAGATGCAAAGTAGCCATAACTGCTATTTTGCATCATCTCTATTCTCTCTCCAAGATTGCCAAATATGGCACCCCAAGACATTTGATGGCATTTTGCCACCTCTTATACCAACTCTATTGGAGTAATCTTTTTCTATTGTTTGGGTGACATTTTAGTGGTTATGGAGATGACACCCCTTATAGCAACTCTCATTAGAGTTACTCTTAGGTCGGTATTTGGTCGGTATTCTCGTTATTTTTAGTAATGTTGGTAAAAAAGACTTTACTAATTTATTTTGATTAACATTGTGAATACAACCAATACTTAATTAATAAAATTATTTTATATAGATTATTAGTTAATATTATTTACTTTCATGAGGCTATGTTAGGTTATTCACCAATAGTATTTGAAATGTTTAAGCAAATACACAATAAGAATGATAGATAATTTGTTGACTAGTAATCAAATAATATTAAAGTGAAATTTTCATTATATAATTTCAGTGTTTTATATAAATCGTATTATATTAAAAAATTATAAAAAAAAATTTATGTACATAAATTAATTTTCCAATAAAGCATATTCTTTTTATTAACGTTACTAATGAGTTATATATGAACTTCAATGTAATGACTCATTTATTTTTATATTAATATTTAATAGGGTGTTATTTTAAATTTTATCTAAATATAATATTGATAACTATATTTTATTATAATAATTAAAAGAAAATGTTTGTCATTTCTTCTTAACTGACAAATCATTTAGAGAATCTAAAAATTAATAGTGAATATCTACCTTGTGACATTGAAGTGAAACCAAAAATCAAGTATACAATCTTGATACCCATGAATGTATATTTTCTACATTGAATTCTTGATCTTGTAATAATAATAATTTATTTAACAAGCAACACATTGAGAAAGGCTCTTTATTCTGAAGACTTCAACATCTAATAAAGAAATTTAGTGTGTTTGCTATTAAATGTAGCGTAAAAAGGTATTATTGAACTCTGATGTTTGTTCTAGAGGGTATGTAATTTATACATGCCTTACAATTGATAATATTGTTACTGTGGAGCAAGATACAGAATGATAGTCAACTTTGTTATAATTACGTAACATGTTATATCAAATAGAAATAATTGGTTATAATTTTGGCAAAATATTAATATAGAATATACATATTCAGTGTTATATAATTTAGCATAAATTGTTTAGAGAAAATTAAATATGCAAACAAAATATCTAGAGTAGAAGACAACTTGTAATAAATGCAAGTTTAATAGATATTATTTAACAAAACAATTTGGAAAGATAAAAGGGATATAGGAAATCTAATTAGGCTTAATCAAATTAGTTTTTTCAGATTAAAAAAGAGCAAATTGTAAATTAATTAAACAAATAAAATTTGAGATAAAGTTTAACAAGAAAAGACAGAAGCAAACTTGTAACTGAAATGATAGAAGATCATATTTAATAGTTTCTAAATAAAAATCATGGTAATTTAATTTGCTTATTAATTGAATTTTGTGGGATTGACGTCCAACAACATTTTATAAAAATTGAAATTATTTGAGCGTTACTATTTTTGATGAGGATGAGTCATTATGAATAATTGGTTCATACTAAATATTGTACTATTACATTTTAGAAGAAAAGATGATATTTAATTGAAAATACTTAATATTTAAATATTAAATAAATTTTTATAACAAAGATATAACATTGCTCATATATATCAACATGTAATAACAAAACAAATAGTGCTAATATATTATTTTGAAAATAGTAGTTATATACTATTTTCAAAAATGGTATACCAATACGATATAACAATTATAAATGTTATAATTGTTATGTATTTATATAAGTGTACAAACATGTATATGTGTTTATAAAATTTATAAACATCTATGTTTATATTCACACACACACTCACTCGCTCACATGCACACACACACACACTCACTCACATGCACATGTGTGTGTGTGTGTGTTAATAAATAGTTTTATATATATTTATAAATTTAAATTTTACGAACATACATAGTATTTATGTTTATAAACATAAGTTTTACGTTTATGTAATGGAGAATTTGTAAAAACATTTATATATGTGTTTATAAATATATCCCTAACATGTATATTGTTTTCAAAAATAATATATAATATATTTTATTTTGTTTACATGTTGAAATGAAAGATTAAGGGTATATTCGAGTGTTTATCTTGTATCAAAATACAAATAATTTTGTGATGTGAAACTTTCTTACTAAATATGAAAACTTCAAGTAATTTTTATTAAATAATTTCAAAATGAGGATTTCTTCACCTAAAATTGTATTATGGTTCACTAGGTGTAAAACAAAAAATATTTATGTTTTGGCTCATCCAACTTCATAATCCCCATGTTATCCCTAACCTCGTCATGTCAATACGTTATATATGAAAACCATAATTTAAGGGTAAATCATGTTTACGTACACAATTCATAAAATATTTATAAAAAAGCATGCATGCTTGTTTTTGTACACTATAAATGGAATCTAATTTTTTATATTTTGTAAAAAACATAGTAAAATATGAAACACCTATGTCTTTGTTTATTATAAATGGTAAACTTTGAAATATCATTACACTATATGTGTCAGCCAAGAAAACAAAAAAAATTAAAAGTATTTAAAAAAAAATCAAAAACAATTATTTTTGCAATATTTTCCAAAACATAAATGTTTTATAAATCTTTTCATTAATGTAATTATTATCAAAAATTATCAAAAACAATAGTCTTTGAATATTTAAAACACACACACACACACACATATATATAAACATATAATGCCATATATACATACATACATACATATATATATATATACTTATATACAGAACTATATATGTAAATATTTTTGATATATATAACCCTTTATCTATTAATGTTTTTTTAAAACTTATATATACAACTTTTGGAAAATATTTATATATCACTACAACAAAATAATAATATAGAAATGAAAAATTGAAATGACTAATTCTGTTTCTATAATTAGAAACAAAATAAAAACGAATTAGAAATGAATAGAAAATATCACTAAAAAATTTAGAAATTGAATAATATTCTATCTCTATTTTAAGTCGTCCGTAAATTGAAATTGAATGGAAACAGAATTAGAAATGAAATTAAAGATCAAATTAAAATGGTTGAACTTTTAATCGCAAGTTTTATACAGGTTGGTGGGGAAAAATGAGTAGCCTTTAATAATAGAATATTCCATTTCTAGATATATTAAATATAAATATTAATTAGTTGTGTACAAATTGAAATGAAATTAAATTTCATTTCTAAAATTAGAAACAGAAAGGAGATCCATTTCACAATTTGGAAACAGAATTCAATTTTGTAGCTAAATTTGAAATGAAAAATAATTTCATCACCATTTTCGATATCGAATGCATTCAAATGATCGATCCCTTTTTTGAAAATTACTAACATCGCACTTGTTTGATAACATATTTAGTGTCATAAAATTAAATTCTGTTCGATAGCAGAATTTAATTTGAAATGAAATTAAATTACTAACATATTTAGTGTCATAAAATTTAAAAATTTTATTTAATTTTTTGTATATCTTATCATCTAGTTATTATGCTTGGTTCATACATATGAATATGTATTTTAATATATATTTTACCTCTTTCACCTCAACCCTAGGATCCATATAGATAGTCAAGTAATAAAAAATTTAATATAGGGATTAGTATTTTAAATACTTAGTTTTCATCTCAATAGCTATAATATAAAAATTAGGGTGTCCTTCAAACTTGTTGAACACGCAACTATTATTGCATATGTATCCAAATGCAATAAATATAGTGTGAGTGTACACAAACACACATATTTTTCATATCATAAAAAATCTTACATAATTTTAAAAATAAAATTTATGTTTCATAATCGATAAGGTGGACAGTGAGGCATGTGAATGCAACATCATTGCAACTAGCCCAGATGTCGAACATCATGAAGGCCACTCCACTATGTTTTATAAGTTTGTTAATTACTAATTATTTTTCTAATTTAAATTATTTTATTATATTATTTCTACTAGTCAGCCTAGGAATTGTATGAAAAGTATGCTAGAAATAAATTTACATAATATGAACTAGTTATGGATTCTTCGAAAATATAATCAGAAGAATTATGCTAGTGATTAATTATTCTGTCATACCTTTCACTCTCAATGTGGTAAATAAAGGAAGTCAATGAACCCAAAGTTTATCCAACTTCAAAGACTTCGTCTCTAAGTTGGATTTACTTGAGATTTAATATACTATACTTTTTGTGCATTAATCATCATATCTCTCAAGGTGGGCAGTGTCACTAGTCCTCTTATAAGTATATATTTTTTATATAATATACACTATGTTAAATCTTCTTTGACACCCCTATAATTTTTATTTTAAAATATGTTAATATATGTCCATTCTATTTAAATTCACATATTTTTAAATTTTTTAGGCACATAGGTCGAGACCACGAGAGAAAAAATTATTTTGGCTTTAGGTTTTTTGGTTGGATTATCGTTATTGTTGATATTAGGTCTACTTTATTTTCATAATATATTATTATTTATTATTTTTTAATCTAAAAGACTATAATGGTAGTCAAAGGAGTGTGATATTTTCTAATTTTTTACTTATTATTAATGTGTTTATTTATCTAAAAATTATTAAATAAAATAAAATATTTTTCATGCAATGTGTGCCTTAACTTTATGTGGATAGAAAATAATTTTTGATATCCACCTAAAATTATCATGCCTCAGAGTCATAATTCTTTATTAAAATAGATTTGACTCTAATGCTCCATCAAATTATTAATTTGTTTATTTATCTAAAAATTATTAAATAAAATAAAATATTTTCAATGCAATGTGTGCCTTAACTTTATGGGGATAGAAAATAATTTTTGATATCCACCTGAAATTATCATGCCTCATAGTCATAATTGTTTATTAAAATAGATTTGATTCTAATGCTCCATCAAATTAAAATTACAAATATAAAAAAATAATCATGGACACAAACATATAACTATGGCAATATGAGACCCAAAAGAGAAGAAGAGAGGAGAAGAGATTATAAATAAACTATGAAAAATAAAATATATTAATATGCTATTTATAATTTTTTTTCTAACATTTTGTTTGTACTTTTTTAAGGTAAAAATCCAACAATTATTAGTTAGATGCATTTAAATCATCACTAATTCACTAAATCTCATAAAAATTTCAAAATTAAATGTGTTTGGTAGCGATTACTACTAAGATGTCTGACTAGTATGAAAGTTTATTGTATACATTTATCATGTGGTTGGTAAAATGGGATTGGAGGAAGGGTGAAAAAAAAATTAAAAAAATCTAATAAATATTAGATTTCACCTATTGAGGCATTGGATATAACCCAATAGCTAAAATAAATAAAGAATAACATTTTTTTAAAATTTGGTCCAACAAGATAGTAATAGGCATTGTCTTGTTAGCAAAAAGTACTCATTTTAAAATAAATTTTTTAAAAGTGATTGTACCACATTTCATGTCGGCATGCTTGACATGATCCATGCTTGGCAGAACACAAGGCTGGTGTTGCTCCTGCATAGCACAACATGAGCCTTGCCAGGGACTGACATGACTTTGATATAGGCACGATACTAGAACATGTCATGTCATGCTTAACATGATTGAATTATGCCATGTCTTGGGTCAAGCTTGGCTATCAAGGCAATTTGATACCTCTAGTTATAGGGAATTGAGCTTTACCTCACCTTTTTACTCTTCCTCTAACATGTCTTTAACATGTACTCATAGCGCAATAATAAAAAAATGTTTGCCTTTGTTGTTTGTAACAAAAAACAATTGTGCATGGATTTTATTTGGGATATTAAAAAATGAAGGTTGCACGGTGTTGATATGCCAACAATTCAGGTTGCCTAAACCAACAAATTATAGAAGGAGCTTTGAAAAGGCGATGTATTATTTTCAATACATGTTCAACAAACTTTGGGAACAATGTCACACTCTCTCACTCTATTCTCTAGCATCTCTCTCTCCCTCACTCTCCATCTATCCCTCTCTATCTCCCCCTCCCCCTCTCTCTATTTATCTCTCTCTCTCCCTCTCTCCCTCCCTCCCTCTCCCTCCCTCCCTCCCTCCCTCCCTCTTTCTCTCCCTCCCTCTCTCTTCCCTCTCTCTTTGTTTCATCCCCCCCTCTTTCTCCTTCTGTTGGGCAATTGTGCTTCCACGGTAGTGATATTAAGATACAGAAATAATAGAAACAACAGAAAACAAGCAATATATATATATCCAATCCAGCAACCAACCACTGCAGAATCAAAAACAAGAAATAAAACACAAGAAAAAATGTGGTTTGCTAGTCGCTCAGTATGACTAGATACATACACCAGAAAACGCTTATGCATTACAGATTAAACCAACCAAAATAGTCTTACAGTATGCAGCACAGAACAGTCATGATAAATCGTGCAGAGAGAAGAGAGAGAGACGATGAACAGTTCCCCGGGTCCAAAAAATAGCCACCCGAAATTAAAATTACAAATCGTTTATAGTTAAAAAATTCTTTCAGTTCATTTAACCGGAGCGGGTTGGATCATGGGACAGGTTAGGCTCTGCTCCAAAAATTTTGGCCCGCTAACTGGTCAACGGGACATCCATTATTATGCTACTAATGCATCCTCGGCCTCTTAATATTTTCTTTCCTATACTTACATGAAAATATAAAAATAGAAACAGAAATATTTGGTTATGCAAATAGATTATCAAAAAAACAAATTACATATACAACACCTTCCCTCCCCCTCTTTCTCTCCCCCTCTCCCTCCTCCCTCTTTCTGCCCCCCTCTTTTTCTCTATCCCTCTTCCTCCCTCCCTCCCTCCCTTACTCTCTCACTTTTTTCTCTCCTCTTCCTCCCTCCTCTCTCCTTCCCTCCCTCTCTCCATCTACCTTTCTTTCCCTCTCTTCCATTTTTCTCTCCCTCACTTCCCCCTCTCCCTCTCCCTTTTTCTCTCATCCCCTATCCCACTTTCTCTCTTCCCCCTACCCCGCTATCTCCCTCTCTCCCTATCTCTTTGTCTCTATATATATTTCCCTCCCTTTCTCTCTCCCCCCCTCTCTTTCTTTTTCTATCCCTCTATCTCCCTCTCTCCCTATCTTTTTTTGTCTATCTCTTTCTCACCCTCCTTCCTTCCCTCCTACTCCCTCTCCCTCTTTCTCCCTCCCACTCCCACTCCCTCTTTCTCCCTCTCTCTTTCTCTACCCATTTTCTATCCCTATCTCTCTCCATGCATTTTTCTATCCATCTCTCCCTCTCTGTCTTCTCTCCATATACCTCCCTCCTTCCTTTCTCTCTCCCTCTCTCTATCTCTCACTCTTCTCTCACACACATACCCTCCCACCCTTTCTCTCCTCCCCCTCTCCCCCCTCTCCCCTATCCCCCTTTCCCCCCTCTCTCTTCCCATCTCACTTTGCCTCTCCGCCCTCTCTCCTCCTATCTCTTCTATCTTTGCACCCCTCTCTCTTCCACTCTCTCTATCTTTCTCTATCTTTCTATCTTCTATCTCACTCTTCTCTCTTCCCATCTCACTTTGCCTCTCCCCCTCTCTCTTCTATCTTTCTCCACCTCCCTCTCCATGTTCCTATCTCTTCCCTCTCTCTCCTACTATATCCCTCTTTCTTTCTCTTCCTTCCCCTCTCTCTATCTCCCACTTTATCCCTCTCTCTCTCTCACTCTTTCTTTATCCCTCTTTCTATCTCTCTCTCTTTCTTTATCCCTCTCTTTATCTTCCTCCTTCCTCTCCCCCCTTTCTCACTCTCCTCTCTCTCTCTCCCTCCCTCCCTCTCTCCCTCCCTCTCTCTTTCTCTATCTATCTCCCACTCTCTCTCCCACAATTTTCCTATTTGTCTCTTTCCCTCTCCTTTCCCTCTCTCCCACAATCTCCCTATTTGTCTCTTTCCCTCTCATTCTTTCTCTCTCTCTCTCTATATCTCCCTTTTTCCCTCCCTCCATCTTTCTTCCTTTTTATCTCTTTCTCCCTTTCTCTCTCTCCCTCTCTTTTTCTCCCTCTCTTTTTCTCCCTCTCTTTTTCTCCCTCTCCCTCCCTCCCTTAATCTTCCTCCATCTCTCTCTCTCTCTCCCCCCTCTATCTCCCTTTCTAATTCTCTTCCTCCCTGCCTCCCCCCCTCTCTGTCTATATATCTCTCTCTCCATCTATCTTTCTCTCCCCCTCTTTCACTCTTTCTCTCCTCTCCCACTTTCTCCCTCCATGTCTATAACTCCCTCTCTATCCCCCCTATATCTCTCCCACCCTCTCTTAATCTATCCCTATTACTCTATCTCTCGCTCTTTATTTTTCTCCCTTCCTCCCTCACCCTTCTATCAATCTCTCCTCCTATCTCTCTCTCATTAGCTCATTTTCTTTTTCCCTCTCTCTTCTCCCCCCACTTCCTATCTCTCTCTCTCTCCCTCTTTCTATATATCTCTCTCCCTCTCCCTCTCCCTTTCTCCTTCTCCTTATTTATTTGTCCCCCTCTTTTTCTCCCCCTTCCTTTCCCTCTCAATCTCTCTCTCCTTCCCTCTCATGCCCCCTCTCTTCTTCACTCTCTACCCTATTCTCTCCTCATTTTCTCTCTTTTATTCTTCCTTTCCCCCCTCTCCACCTCTTTATTTCTCCCTCCATCCCTCTTTCCCTCTCTCTCAACCTTTCGCCCCTTGTCTCTCCCTCTCTTCCGATCTCTATCCCTCTCCTCTCCCTCTTTGGCTCTCTACCACTATCTCTCAATCTCTCTCCCACCCCCTTTCTCTCTCAGCCCCCTCTCCATCTCTTTCTCCCACCCTATCTCCCTCACCTCTCTCCCTCCCTCCTTCCCTCCCTCAACCTCTCTCCCTTTCTCGCTCTCCATCTTTCTCTAAATGGCTCTCTCTCATTACCTCCATTTCCATCCTCTATCCCTCCCTCCCTCCCTCTCTCTATCCTCTCTCTCTCTCTCTCTATCTTCTTCTCTCTCTATTCCCCACCTTTCCCTTCCCATCCTTCATGTCTATCTCCGTCCCTCCCACTTTCTCTCTCTTATTGTCCCCCTCTATCTCTTATTCTCTCTCTCTCTATCCCTCATGCCCCCCCAATCCCTCTCTCTATCTCTCTTTCTTTCCGCCTCCTTCCTTCCCTCTCTATCAATCCCTTTTCATATCTCTCTTCCCTCTCTTTCCCTCTTCTTCCCTCTCCCCCCCTCTCTTTATTTCTCTCCCTTTTTTGTCTTTATCCCTCCCTCAACTCGTTCTCCCTTTACAACTCTCCCACCTTTCTCCCTCTCTCTATCCGAGTGTCTGGCGCTCTCTTTCTACGTCATCTTTCTTCCTCTCCTTCTCCGTCCCATTATCTATCTCTTCTTGCTCTCTGTCTCTCTCTCTGTCTTTCTCCATCCTCCCTCCCTCCGTCTATCTCTCACCCCTCTAACTCCCCCTCCCTCTTTATCCCATTTCTTTTTTTTCTCAATCCCTCTCTATCAATCTTTCCCCCAATCTTCCTCTCTCCCCCTCATTCTTCCTTTCTCAAACTCATTATCTCCATTTGTCTCTATCTATCTCTCTTCCCCCTCTGTCTATCTTTCTTTTTCATTATCTCCTACTCTATCTCTTTCTCTCACTCTCTCCCTCTCTCTGTCCCTCCCTCTCTCCCTCTCTCTGTCCCTCCCTCTCTCCCTCTCTCTGTCCCTCCCTCTCTCTCTCTGAACCCCCTCTCTAAACCTCCCTCTCTGAACCCCCTCTTTACCTTTTCTTGTCCCTCTCCCCCTCTCTATCCCTTTCAGTCCCTCCATCTCACTTTCTCTTCCCCTTCCCCTTTCCTTCTCTCTTGCTACCTACCCTCTCTCTCTCTTCTGTCATTCTCCCTCTCCCTCCGTCTCTCCCTCTTTCTCAATAAGCCTTTCCCTCCCTCCCTCTTTTTCACTAAGCCTCTCCCTCCCTCCCTCCCTCCCTCTCTCTTTTTCACTAAGCCTCTCCCTCCCTCCCTCCCTCCCTCTTTCTCTTTCGCTATCACACACACACACACACACACACACACTTCCTCTCTCTTTCTTTTCAACTCACTCCTTCCCTCCTCTCCCTCTCTCTCTCCCTCCTTCACCATCCCTATATTCTTCCCACCTCTTTCTCCTCTTTCTCCTCTTTCTCCTCTCTCTCTCTCTCTCTCTCTCTCTCTTCTTTCAATCTCTCTCTCCCTCCCTCCCTCTCCTCCTTAGGGGTGTAACCGAACCAAATAGTTCATGATTTGTTTGGAGCTCAAATTGGTAATAGCTCATTTGAATTTGTTTGTTAAGTTAAACGAGTCGAGCCTAAACTTCATTTTTAAGCTCATAAGTTAAACAAGCCGAACCCAAGCTTCCTTAAGTTTGGCTCATAAAAGTTGACGAATAGGTTCATTCGTCAGCTTGCAAACATGTTCGTGAACAGGGTCACGAACATGTTCTTGAATAGGCTCACTAACGAACTCAAATGCGCTCACAAATGAACTCAAACGAGCTCACAAATGAACTCAAACAAGCTTATAAATGAACTCCTTACTAAGCTTAAAAACAAACTCCTTATCGAGCTTGCAAATGAGCTTATAATAAAGTTCACATATGAATGAGCTCGAGCTATAATCAAATGAGTTTTAAACGCACAAGCCCTAGTCGAGCTTGATCTTGAAGAGCTTGAGCTGAACTCGAGCTTTAGCCGAACTCGAACTCGAGCCTATATTTTAAAAAATAAAGGAACCCAAGCAGAATCTGAGCCCTTCCAAAAATTTTCGAGCCGAGCCTGAGCTTTTGATAATTCGGCTCGGTTCTGCTCGGTTACACCCATATTCTTCCTTTCTTTCCATTTCCCTCCCTCTCTTTCCCTCACTGCATGTCTTTCTCCCTCTCTACATCCCCCCCTCGCACTCCCTCTCTTTCTCCCCCTCTCTCTTAGTCTTCGTCTCTCTCCACCTTTCTCATTCTCTTTCCCCCTTTCTCTATGTCTCTCTCCCTCTCTCTCTACCCCTCTCCCTCCCTTCCTTCCCTCCTCTTTTCCGCCCACTTTTCCTATCACACCCTCTATTTCTCTCTGTCTATCTCTTTATCTCTCTCTTTCCTATCCCTCTCTCTCTCTTCTTATACCCTCTCTTTTTCCCCCCCTCTCTCTTCTTATACCCTCTCTTTTTCCCTCTCTCTCTTCCTATACCCTCTCTTTCTTGCTCCTCTCTTTCTCCACCCCTCTTTATCTCCCTCTCTATCTTCCCCCACTCTCTACCCTTCTCTCTCTTTCCCTATCTCTCCACCACTCTCTTCCTCTACCTGTTTCCCCCCTCTCTCTTCCCATCTCTTTCTC